>LKNJ01004623.1:0-30146 GCA_002120245.1 Maccullochella peelii | reverse complement strand
TCACTCCAGCCAGGTACCCAAAGTTGGCAACCCTGCAATATACGTGGTCATTTGACCCATTGTCAATATTATTAAGTGCGGTATTCAGCAACTCTCCAAGTATAAAGATGGTAAGACAGTTGACTTTCTCTGTGACTGTTAGGGTTGATAAAATTACGCTGGTAAAATTTAACATGACTGCAGTACCGGACATTCATTTCTTCTATCACCTGCAGCCAATTTTCACTAATTGACCTGTAATAAATACAGATACACCCACTGCCATCTTGGCAAGGTCTCCCATTAAAAAATGGCTTGAAGTCAATGGGACTTCTGTAATTAAATAAATCTGATATCATTAACTGTTGGATCATGTTTCCCAAAACAGGACAAATCTGCCGGCTGGATGTTTCCTGTATAGTTTACTCAGTCGAGTTGTGAGCTGCTCATTCATAAAACACACAGAACAGTAATCAGAATTTTACATTACAGGCCTGGCTCACAGCATCAAAGCACCACAGTCACACATGAAACATGCATGAAGCTCACAGCTTCACTGAGTTTAACTGTGGAAATGAAAAAAATGAAAGCACGCTGTGAGTGAACTTACCTCTCATCAGCTCATCAGCTCACACCTGACACTCCACACACTCTTTTAACAGGAATCATTTGTGTGAAAAGCATTTCAACTTCAATATGAGATTATTATTCATGGTCAAGTAGTGTTAGTGTGTGAGTGTTGTGCTGATTTGATGCTTTTATCTTTTTTCTGTCAAGGTTCAAAATGAATTTCAACATGAAAGGAAAAGTGCTGTGCTGTTTGATCAGAAGGTCAAAAGGGAGACGTTTCGAGTAGGGGGCACTGCTGACCAACAGACAAGGTATAGGTAATATCCGCTTGTAGAAAGTATAATTGGTGTTTTTATGGTTCTGTTAAGGCAACTCAAAGCACTTGGTTACTGTTCGAGACAGATGATGGTCTTGGTTCACTATTGAAACTTGACTTTTGTACTTTTTCAATATTTATCCAAAACCACCATCTTTCCTGAAGCTTAAGCAAAGTGATTTCTTGTTTAATATCTGGCTCTTTAGCTGCTAAATGCTCCACTGTGTTCACCAGCTCGTCTCTAACTGTGTCTGTCTGCTGTTTGCTGCTGAGCAGGTAGTGGACAGTGGCTTTTTATGGCTTCTTCTCTGAAAACAACGCTATCGGAGCGCTGAGAGGGAACCTGAACAGTAAAGTTGTGGGCTGGACAGATAAACAATGAGCTGAAACTCACTATAAAACTCCATAAAGCCGAGGAGAGCTGCAGGTTCAGCTGATAGATTTTCTGTAGGTTTATCACTACCAGACACCTTTCACATTGTGACATTGTTTTTACATTATCATTTGATACATCGTTATTAAAAAAATATCGATTATAGCCACTTTAATTATACCCAGCTGCACTGCACGTTCATCAGAGGAAGTAGTTAGTCCAGCCTAGTAGCTGCGGCAGCTAGTGTTTGTTTAGGAGGCAGCGGTAATGTGTAAATTAGAATGTAAATTTAATAATCAATTGTTATGTACCAACATCACCTTGGCTGTATTGCTAGTGTCATAAAATAAATAACCACGACAAGATTAAAATTAGGGCTAAAACCGTGGATGTATTAATGAGACACAACTGGCCATGTTTAACAACTTAAGCCAGCAACATGTTGTAATCAGGATCGGAACAATAAACCAAATCAAAATGTGTTAGGAACGTTGATGTATAATAAGAGGTTGTGCTCTGAGCCTTTGCCCCGCATATTAGTAAATAGCCTGTAACTAATACTATGTTAACTTCCCTTTATGTCGGTTGTTTGAGAACACCGATGTTAATACATCCACTGTACATGCTGTACAGCATACAGCTCATGGATGTATTATAAGATAATAAAAGTAATGAATTGCAGTCAATACATCCACGGTTACAGCCGCATACAGCTAGCAGGAAGCCGGCAGAACCAGATATGTCATACATGAGTGTATAGGGCAGCACAGTCCCGAGGCTCTGATGCACGTTCATTATGCCGAGGAAAATAACTCTGGATTCAACTTTTTGGACATAATGATTTAAATAAGGTCTATATAAGTGTTCATACTGGGAAGTTGAAAAAAATGATCCGCTGAGTTACAGAGGGCTCTTTCACATTGTAAGTCTATGAGAAAAAGTATTTTTGAGCTAGTGTGCATCACGTGACAACCCGTAAGTTGTAATTACACAGTTTGGCCATTGTGTCAAATTGGCTTCAAAGCCTGGTGCACTTCCTGGGGGCTTGCTCTGACTGCCTGCTCATTTTCTGTTCAGGGATGGCACCCTGCAGGGCATCATGGGAAAGGGCTGTGTGTGTGTGTGTGTGTGTGTGTGTGTGTGTGTGTGTGTGTGTGTGTAAGTAACTCAGACCAACTTTAGGGTTGGACTGAGGCAATTTGCACCAGTTCATATCACAGCATGAGACCCAGACACGCACGCACACACACACTTCAAATAACAAATCTCTCTCTCCTACTCAGGCTTTTAGGCTCCCTCTCTTTATCTTCAGATCAAGTCAAGTCAAAGGACGTGTTGCGTGTCAGGACTTCAGGCTGGACGTCCTCTGGTCTCCAGTAGACAGACTCATAATCCCACTCTAAGGTGGAACTAGACATTCCATATCAATAATAAATAATGTACTGTATTAAGTCAAATTAATGTTCAAGTCAAATGTGTTTTTTAGAGTTTTTACAATAATACAATTCTTGATCAGAGGATCTGAGGGGTCTCGACGCAGAATATGGACTGAGTAGAACAGAGATGTAAGATGATGGCAGTGCTTTAAAAACAAATAAAAACAACTTACAATCAATTGACTGCTTGCTAAACCCTTCCCTCAAACATGTTTGGCTAATTAGCTATAGTTACCACTAACCGAGCCATACTTCCAAGGCCTAAGAGCACATTAGCAACTAACAACAATAGTTTGTGGGGTTAGAGGTTATGTTAAAAAAGCCCCATTTATTAACCCACTGTATGGAAGCCAGTCCTGGATGCTATCAGAAGTTAGGGTAACATTAGCTACTCTGTCCTGCTTTTCCTTGGATTTAGGGATGTTTAAACTCCAGCAAGCCCAGCTAATGTTACCCAAGATAGCGTAACATTCACAAAAGACATTGGTTTGTTCTCATCCTAAAAGCCTTTACTGTTATGTGACATCATGAGGGAGGACCCAAACGCAGACCCTTGAGAAGGTTCAAATAGTTTATGTAACTTACGCAGGTACAAGGAAGGCAGGTACACAGGAGGTAAATCCAGGAACGCCAAAAACACAACTGATGCGCGACACTAAACATACAGCGCTCACACAACATGGAGTAATGACTCAACAAAGACCAAAGGACAGAGACTGGTATAAGTAGAGACAGGACTAACGAGGGAAACAGAACCAGGTGAGTAACGAGACGCAGGTGAACATAATCAAGGTAGAGCCAAGAGAAGCAGGGATACAAGACTAGACCTTCACAATAAGACGAAACAACTACTACAAGACCAAGACCAGACAAAGATCATATACAAAAACCAAGACAAGAAGGCTTGAACACATAATGAACATAAAGTCAGACTCCCAATAAAAGACCAAAACATAAACCATAACCCAACCATGACCAACCTAAAACCTAATAAAGTTCAGGGACCTTAAAACTGAACACAGAAACATAGAACAAGATATTCAAAAGACCAGAACCTAGATCAAGTCAATGGATCGTGACATTTACTCTCGTAAAGTTAAGAGGGAAAACATACTGTCAGCTGGAAACATTAAAAACTCATCCAGAGACAGTGTTTTTAACCAACTCAGCTAGTGACAGTGGTCATTTCAGCTGGTAAAACTGACAGTTGTTGGCTAGAAATGAAACGCTGCTTTTGTCTATCTGAAACCAAGGACCCATTGTTTCAATAATTCGATTCATTGGAACGATCAAGCAGAGTTTCAGGAGCAGCACCACACCTCAATTGAGCCACTTCCTGCATTCCTATAAATACCCACCTAACCCTCTCGTCCTGTTTCGCTCTTGCATACTGCGCCCCCCCCGTTTTCTCTTCTTGTTTCTTTCTCTCCCTCCTCCTCTCTGTAGGGTCCTGAGGGCGGTCTGTCGTGCCTGGGTGCTACGGTGGGTTCCCTACTGAAACTTTCCCACAATGCAGACCGCAAGCTGAAGAACTACAAGCAAGTTTCAAGCCTTGCACACCAATCATTTTTCATTAAGAAATTGTTTAAATGCATCTTGCTGATGGTGTGGTCCTTGCTAGTGAAATTTTAATAGAAAGACCAAAGATTGTGTGCACACCTGGTTTAAAAGGAAGAATTCTCTTTTCCATTCTTTCAGAGAGATAAGAAGATCAATATCAATCTCCTATCTGTGTGTTACATACAAAGCTGGAGTCAGCATATGGTTAGCCTAGCTGAGCATAAAGACTGGAAGCAGTGGGAACAGTTAGCCTGGCTATGTCCAAAAGTTCAAAAATAATAAAATAAAAATACACCTATCAGCTTCTCTAAATACACTGCGTCTTGTCTGTTTAATATGTTTAAACAGAAATGTAAGAACTACAGTTTGTGGTTTCAGGGGGAGTTATGTGCTGGAACGACTTCATGTCACTGCCCCCAGCTGTAGTTGTTGTAGAGAACTGTCGCCACAGAGAGGTTGCCAAGACACCAGTGGAGGCGCTGCACAGAAATACTGTGAAAAATACAATTATGTCCCAAAAGATATTCTAAGAAATTTCAAATATTTCCCCCCTTCCCAAAAATATCCTCACTCAAGGTTTAAAAACCTCAAACAGTCCTCACAAAAGTAGAAATACAAGAGTGCACACACATTCTCATACATGTTTTCAATTCCACCTCCATGCACCCAAAACATTCACAAACACCTACACACACTCTGCACTGACACACACACACACACACACTGTGTTCCTCAGAAGAGGCTCTTTGCTGCATGCAGCTGCTTCGCTGCCGCTCGTTAACGGTGGCTGGTCTTGTTGGTTGCCTGGCGACCCTGACTCATGTACACAGCCACTCTGTATATGTGTGAGGAGTTAATTGATTTCTGTTTTGATATGCAAACTCATCCTGAGATTTTGACAGGTTCTTCTTGTCATCTTCTTTATCTCTTACTTTCTTCTTCCCTCCTTTCATTCCACTCTCCTTCTGTTCTGTTTCTTTGACATCACTTATCTTTAATGACTGTCAATAGGAGATAAAGAAAGTAACTGGCCTTTGTTTGCCTTGATAGTGCCAATACAAACAAGCAAAAGCCAGCTCAGGTTTCTTCTTTCATTACACCCTTCCCTTTTTCCCCTCTCTCTTCCCTGCCTTCTTTTTTTGCATCTTATTTTCCATCTTTCCATCTCTCATTTAAATACAAAGGAGTGTCATGGGCTTGTTAAGTAAATTGCAAACAGAAACATGATAACCAGACACAACGTGACAATCAAAAACAAACAAGGTTTCCTGTTTTAGTTCTTTTACACCTCACCTCATTGATATCACTGATGCTCGGTAGATGGATACCCATGATGTTCTGGGCAGTTCAATAAGATGAGTTTAAATCGGCATCAGAAATAACTTTTAATGTGGTTAAAACAGGAACGCTGGTGGTAAGGTCTGCAGTACACATTATGGTGAGAACATTGCTTTGTTACATTTTGCGATAGGATGTGACAATTTACAACATGAGAGAGTAGAATTAAGACTGAAAAAGTGTCAGATTGATGTGGCCATATAAACAGCTTCACCAAACAAGGATTTATTTTTATTGCCATTATACTAATTAACTGTTTAAAAAAAAAAACACGTCCTGTGTGTACACATCTTGTCGCTCTGCACCATCCAGACAATATGATTTTGTGTTAAGGCTAATGAACCCAAGTGCGAGACACAGGGAGTTGAGGAGATTGGAGTTCAAATAAAGAAGATACTATATTTCTGGGTAAGAGGGAAGAGAAGTGAGCCGGGAAAGAGCTGGGCAGAAGGGGTGACTGGAAGCGTGGGGGCTGGGCTGGTAGATGGTTGCGCTGGGCAAGGGGAAAGCCGGAACAGAGCCGAGCAGGTCCAGGGCAGAGCTGAGGAGGGTCCAGAGCGGAAACCAGGGAGTTGCTGAGCTGAGTGGGGGTTCCAAGGCAGAGGCACAGGGCTGACTAAACAAAGAGCTGGAGACCGGGGCTGCAGCACAGCAGGCGGGACTGCAGGGAAAGGAGAAACAGGATTAGTTGCAGGTTAATAGGCAACAAGCAAATATCACAAGGTAGGCTGGAAACATAGACTGACTGAGCAGGAACTACGATCTAGTGGATGAGGGTGTGGCAGAGCTGAGTCTCTGTAGGAGTCTTGATTACAGGATGGAATGCAACTGGTTTGTCCATATTAGCTTAACAGTGCATGAACAGCAGCCCCTTCTTACACAGCTTCTTAATTTGAGGACATTGTATGATTTTAATCATACAGCCGAAGCAAGTGAAGAGTTTTTATGACCCAGCAGTGCACTGTTGATGACTGGCAAACTCACCTGACCTCAGTCCAGTTAAGTAGGTGATTCATTGCTGCAAAACAGACAGTGGTTCCATCACCAGGACAGCAGGTTTCAGCTGATGTCTATGAGTCATAGACTTCATCCAAAACATTCTGTTCTACCGCAGAGTTTTTTGGGGATAAACTCGGTATTGTATGACCTGGGAATGAGAATGGGTTGATGGGTATTAAGGTTCTTTATTTTTAACATAAACGACAACAACAGAAATTAAGGAATATGTACAAACAATAAATAGAACACAGCACTGACCTTAACATTTCATCACTTTCACCTTTCCTGCATCAACCCTCCCAACCATTCCCAATAGACAAAAAACACTAGTCAAAAACCAGTGGTTCATGAAAGCAATTAGTCAACTGAAATAAAAATAAAAAGTGAAACTAAGACTAACAGTAACTATGACAACAATGATGAGCAATAATAACCAATAAACAAGCACAGACAACCAACAACAAACAGCTACTAATAACCAGCAACATCCAACAAACAACCACAGCCAACGACCAATCAACAATTGCCAACCAACAACCAGCAACCACCAACCAATCAACAATTGCCAACCAACAACCAGCAACCGCCAACCAATCAACAACCAACCAACGACCACTCGACGACCACTCAACGACTAATAAACCAGCAACTGCCAACAACCAACCAATGAGAACTCAACAAACAACTGACGACAACAACCAACCAACGACCAATAAATCAGCAACTGCCAACAACCAATCAACACTGAATCAACAACCAGCAATAACCAACCAACAACCACAGACAATCAGCCAAAAACAACCAACAACTTTAAGCAAATAACCAACAACCAATCAACAATCACCATAACCAACTTAGCTGCAGGTACCAACAACCACCGACAACCAAACACCAACAAGAGTTACCAACAAGCAACCAACAACATTATGTACATGATGCTTCTCCAACTTAAATACCAAAACTCCACATTTATCTCAGTGGGCAAACCTGCATACATGTCTCTAAAGTTCCAGCCAGTTGGAGATTCTGTAAACTCACCCATTCAAGTGCCATTCATTAAATTGTATGGTGTCACTGTGACATGGCGCTTCCTTACATATTTTCACCGCTCTACCTCCCAGTCAAGCTGATCAAAGAGAACACAGATGAATGGTTTTTAAAACATAATGTGCTCATTTTGCAAGCGCAGTATGAGACCAGATGATACAACATGCACACACTGTCATTTTGACAACTGGTCAGGCTCAGTTGAACACAAAATCTGCTTTAATTTTCTGCTGTACAGCTTGGACACTCATCTCATTGCTGGTCTTTGTCACCTCATCAGTGGTATTCAGGAGATAAGATCAGATAAGAGAGACTTTATTGTCATCCATCTGTATACGGTGCAGTACAGTTGGTTACATAGAAGAATTAAATTGTGTTTCTCCTGGTCCCTTGTGCAAGATACAGAATGAATGACGCAACAGTCAGTGGGAGTGAAGCAACATTCAGGCTACACATAAGGTGCAAGAGTAGAAACAAGATACAAAACAGGTACAAACATGGCGTGCACTACACAGGACAAAAACTACAAGGCTGTGTTAAAAAATCGAAAAATATATATATAAATGAGAGCATATAAATAGAATGAGAGTATAGCATATGTTTTTTGAGTTGTTGGGTTAGGGTAAACACTATAAACTTTGAGAAACGCTGTCTACGACAAATTCTTTATTATCCGTGCCTTCTTGTAAATTTGCATTAAATGTAAAACATTAAGTTATTTATTTCTTTGCGTAAAAAACATTGTGCCAGTTTGTCCTGCGGCATGTTGCTCTACTCTGTTTAAAAACTGATATGCCAATAATGTAATAATTTCCTGAAACTGTAATAAAATTTTCACTTAACCTGATCATAAATGTAATAAAACCCAATAATGTAATAACTTGACCAATAATGCAATAAATGTCCTGGCTGATATTGTAATATCTCAGAAATGTAAAGTGTGAAAGTATACAAAATGTATATGCTGTTAGTGTCATGTTAGCCTACTGAAAACACTAACATCTGACACTGAAACTTTAGGCATTATGTAGAATTAGAAATGTACAACAGATGGCAAGAAGTACGTTGTTATCAGGCACAGATCTCTATCAATGGGAAATTAACCCGCCCATACCCATGCTGATTGGTCGTTGTGCAAGGAAGGTCCATTAGATCAGAGTGGATCTTAAAGGAAACACCATTAGTAGATGGCAAAAGCTGCAGAAGATGGCTAATGCAATGAAGACAAACCAGTTGATTCAGTCTCCATGAAATGTTCTTCTTCATCTGAGTCAGCAGAGATTCTTATTGGATGAAGTGTTTCCTCTGCCTCGCCTGATCATAGGAAATGTCTGCATTCAAAAAGGCTTTCAAATCAAATTTGAAATGAAGAAAAAAGTTTTAATACTTACAGTACATTTAAAAGTTTTTGATTATGATGGGAGGGATCTAATCACAGATTTTTCTAGCCTGGCCAAAAAAGTGAGAAGATAGCATCAACAAGCATTAACATCAACATCTAGCATGTAAGACATGGTCAATAAAAATGAGATCTAGCCTGAAGCCTACCAATTTATCCTCAGATCCTATCAAACTTTTTCTGGTGCTGTGGCATTTCATACTGTTGTGACGGTCACACTGCACCTTGTCAAGCGATCATACCCTATAGGGAGAAAACTTCAATGCAGTGTGTAGCTAGTGCTGGAGGTATTTTCAGTTGAGCTCCACCTAGTGGCCAAATGATTGGCTGTTCGTTATATTATTTTGACTTAATGAGGAACATGCAGAACGACAATGTCAGTAGTAGTAGTAGTCGGACAGTATACTGTATTTCAACTGACCACTATGTCACTTGGCATAGAGGATGATGCCAGTTTGACATTGAAAGTGACATACTCACCCTTTATGACCAGGTGGAACAAACATTTGAGTGGTTATATATGTTTATGTCAGGTGTCATGTAGTGTGTACAGGTGTTATGAATGCTTATGTATACCCCCTTCAAATGAAGTGTTACTGAGTGTTGTTTTGTTGGGTTGTGGTTGTTTTCATGAGGCAGTGTTTTCCTGGAAATCCAGAGTGAAGAGGAAGGTTTAGGGAACAGTTATCCCAGCTGGGGCCTCCAGTGCTGCTCAGAAGCTTATCTAACCTGGAATTGTGGATCCTTACAAATGTGGGTCTCCCAAGGAGGTAGTCCATCACCCACTCTATAAGACCAGGATGCTGTTGCATGTTCCTGAGTTTCTGCCCATGTGCATATGGCTGTATGGTGCTCAAAGTCTGCTCTTTAACCTAATATGCTTTCATTTCAAATCCAATGTATATAACATTCTTAAAACGCAAATGTAGAACTCTGGACTGAAATGAACATTTTACATTATCCGTCAAAACTATGCATTATCAGTTTTGAAAAAACATGACCCACCTGAAAGGTATTACATTATCAGTAAAAATGTTATTACAGTATCAGTCAGGACATTTTATTACATTATTGGGTTGTATTACATTTTCGATCAGGTTAAGTGCAAATTTTATGACATATTCAGAAAATTCTTACATTATTAATAGCAGATAAAGTCAGCTGCACAGATGAGTACAGTGCTCACCCTCACACACACACAGTTCATATCATTCATTTTCCAGCTGTACTGCTTTCATTTTTTATGCAGTTCTGCTGAATAACGCATCTCTTTGGAGCGTTCGTGGCACAGAATAGAAGGCATCATCAGTAACTAGAGGCGTGTCTCTTTTAGCTTTCTCGATAGCCTATATTTTCATCTCATGAGAAGTCCTGCTCCACATCTCATCCATCCAGATCTTCAGCATTGCTCTTCACCCCTTCATCCCCACCACATAGCGAAAATAATGACTTCACTATGTTGTCTAATCGCCAAACACTCTTCTCTTTAAGCCTCTTTTTCTATTAAGTCTCTCCTGATTTAAATATCTGTCGCCGTTTCATGACCACCTGCGAAGCTCTGATTGGCTCAGTTGTTTCTTCAATCGGGGGAATCAGCTGTCAGTTAGCGTCATGTTAAACCTATCGGAATTGCTGAACAAACCAGAGATGTAGGCAGCGATTCAGAGGCCTGGAACCTAGGGTAGACATTTTTGGAAAGTGAGGACATTCTGTCCAGTCCTCAGTTGTTTAAAGTGCTGTTTGAGGGTTAGGGGTAGTTTAGGTAGGGTCTGGGAAAAATGAGTAAATAGTTTGAATGCATCTTATTTCTTCTTTTATTATTATCTTGTACCTTTTTACTCTGCTAAACACACTTCATTGAAATAGTCAGATCTTTTATTGCAGGCACTAGATGACACTAGTTTTGTCAGTTTTCATATTCTGACTGATTTCAGTTCATTTCAGCTCAGCTTCATTTTTCATGATTGAAATGACAAGTTAGTGTGCGTGTGTGTGTGCCCCAGCCTCTGTCTTTTTTCTTTCTCTGCTTTGCTCTTTTTTCTTTTTTTCCAATCAAACCTCATCTCATTTGACAGAGAGAAAGTGAAAAATAAATAAATAAAATAAAATCAGCTCATTTGTCTAAATAAATCTGAGCTGTAGCTTTCCATCAGAAAATGTTTCTCAGCAACAGTCACCATATTCAGAAACCTATTTAAATACACCTCACTGATATATAGTTTCCGACAAAGGTTCAGTATTTTCCTAAAACGTCTGGGCACTGTAGGTTTCCGCAAATGTTACTTAAACAGGACATAATAGTGCATTGGTTGGGGACTATTTTCAGCAGCAGATTAATGCACATTATGTTTAGCATCTGATAGAGATGAACATTTAACCTGAAACTTATAATGCTCAACTTTTCAAACTCTGAACTGTCCCAAACCTAAGGCTTCCTGAACCCAGACTCTCTTGAACCCAGAATCTCCAGCCTCCCGGTCTTTCCACTAAACAGATCATGTTGCATCATCTTCCTCCTGTCCTCAACCAGCCTTTGCAAATGTGTGTTTTTTTTACTTCCTTTTTTATTACTGAATCACTTTGTCCGGTTGGTGGCGTCCGTCAGGCTGGCAGGCAGCAGATGGAGGCTGACGTCTCAGCGTGGAGGAAGGAGACGAGCTGTCAGATAGTTTATCCTGCAGCCTCGTCCTCCGCTAACAACCAGCTCACCACAGGCCTCATTCATCCGCCTCGTCAGGCTGCAGACAGCAGCTGGCAGCTCGTCAGTCTGCATACAGAGGAGACAGTACAAGTGAACAACAGAGGAGACAGTGGAACCAAACAGAGAGCAGTAGAACTCCCCACAGACTCCTCTTTGGGATGTCCCAAAGGTAACTATGTCCACAAACACACCTGTTACCAGAAGTTCATATGCTTCACAGACCTCTTCCCTGGGTTCCAGTCTCGAGCTGAACCCAGCATGCTTGACTCGACCGTGTTACAGACACACAGAGGGAGAGAGAGCGAGACAAGAGGAGAGGCTGAATCTTCTGGAGGACGAAGATCCAGATCCAAAACATCTGGAGAGAGACACCAGGACGGCCGATGGTCCAGCACCAGGACTTGGCTGTGCCTCCATATGTATCCTCCCTGACTTGCTTTGCAGGGTTGTTTTGTTTGTGTTTGAGGTTTGTGGACAAGCTGGGTCTTCACCAAGCCACTGGTTCAGGTTCTTGGGAGTTGGAAGCTTATTTCTTTCTTCTTCCCAATGCTCTTTCCAGCTGATTTTCCTCTTCTCGCTGTTTCCTCACCTTGTCCACTGTTCCTGTTCTGACTGAGACACTGCTTTGGTATATCTCACCATATCTTGTCGCTGCAGTTCCTCCACCACTAGTACTCGCCTTTGCTGCAGAGTTGTCACTTTGTGTCAAAACAGCCTTTTCTGAATCTCCCACTGTAGCCCCTATCAGGTGTCTGCAGGAGGTGTTGAGTTTCAGTGACAGTAACTTAATTAGTGAATGAAAAACAAAAAACGGATAGCAGCAGATTGGTGAGTGTGAGAGGACTCTGTTGTACTGAAGGAATTAGTTCTGTGGGAATGTACATTGACAAAAGTGATCATGTGAGCCTTTATAGTATGGCTGATTCCACCCCTGGCCTTTATTTGAGACTGCCACTGTATGAATACCAGCTTTTAAATGGCTGCATTAATATAACACTTTTATCCAATTTGCCTCTTATTCACACACACACAGACACAGACACACACACTGCCATTGGGAGTGATTTGGGGTTCAGCATCTTGGCCAAACACATGTGGACAGGAGGAGGTGGGGCTCGAACTGCCAACCCTGTGATCAGAGTCACAGCTGTTTATTAGGGATTAACAGTAATTAGTGGTAATTCATCATATAACTGAATCTATTGAGTTTGTCATGTATTAGCGGCTGTGACAGGGAGATGGATATGTGTACAAAATGTGTATTTCTTCACAAAAAATGTCCAAATCTACGGATGCATGGTGTTATCAGTCATATTCCTTCTCTTCAGAGGATGAAGCATTTAGGTTTGAATGACCCCATGACCTTTCCTCTACATCACCCTCAGGACAAACTTTACATTTTTAGCTCCACTACGGTAAGCCTCTAACATATGTTGTTGTTCTGTCCTGTAATGAACATGGCAGCCTGTAAGGGGAACTAGCAGGAATTCACACGGTTTTCCACTGACTCCCTCCCTCACCATTTCACATGCACACACATTACTGACACCCAACACACTTATCTGATGAACAATGTGATGCATCAACAATAACCAAACAGCGCGTGTGCTTTTGTATCAAAACTTTATTTATCAAACAAAAAGAATGCACCATTGAAATAACATTTCTATAAAAAAGGACCATGGGACTGCTCTACAGTGCATTACAAAACCAGCAATTGTATACAACATTGTGGATAGAAACTTCGCTTTACTTCATCTGAGCTACATCATCATCATCATCATCATCATCATCTTTTCTCTCCTTCACTCAAATGAACAAAATGTACACTCTTAAATATTGCAGTCACTAAGCTAATTTGGTTATAATGACTCTAGGATTGGACATTTTATTTAAAGGACAGAGTCAAACTGTATTTACTCAGAGCCGTCTGACTGTCGGCTCCTCGGTCAAACAATGATGTTCTGGAAATGAAGTCATTGTCTGTGTGAGAGAAGATAAGGGCTGTTTTAATTTGGCCCCTTTCACCCCGATGAGATGAGATCCATCGTTTTTTTCTACCCCATTATTTGCTTTTTGTAAGCCGTCGGCCTGAAACTGTCTGTGCCGGAGCTGACAGTTGATTTCACACCGACATCAGACCACTTTCAAAGTCAGCACATCCCTGCCCAACTTCACTTCGTCTTTTCTGACTGTGTAATTTGTCCCTTTTTGATCCTCAGTGGTTCCCACACAGGAGTGAAGCGCCCAAAGAAACAAGTTAATGAAGTCGAGTTTCCCTTTGAAACGCAGGTCTAGTTGGAGTTTCACACAGTCACCAAAGGTTGAGTCTTTACAGATAGAGGACGAGGTGTTTTTAAAGGGCCATCCTGGTGTTTTCTGCACATAATCTTCCAGGCAGCAGTTTAACGTTAGCTTTTTGGTCAAAGGTATATTGTGGTAATGCATTTGAGAGCAGGGACTGTTTTAAAAACTCTCTAAGGTTGTGCATTCAAGGATGCTTAGACGGCTCAGAACTCATCATCATTTGCCCCAATAAATGAAGACAAAAAGATCCATCATGTCTGCAAACTACACGTGCCAAGTAGAGCTTGACTGATGTGATTGGCCAATATTAAATTATCACACCTACTATATCACATTGGCCTGCGGATAAGTGACAAGACATATCAATGCAGAAATGATATTTTTGAAGTAATATGAAACAGTGTCTATATTGTTGTTTGACAAGTTTGCTTTTCTAATGTGAAATGTCCCGACTAATACAAATCTTTGAAATAATTCTTTAACAACAAAATTTGAGGGATCCATGACAATATATTGGCCAATATTTGTTTTGTTGATATCAGATTTTGTAAACCCTGCTACTGGCTATAAAACATGAGTACCGATCAGGCTCTAGTGCCCACGTTTGAATTCATCACGTATAAATTGTGGCCAAAATCCATTTCTCTGACAAATGGTGTCATCTGATAATCCAACACAGAAGACTCACAATGAAACATGGACACTGTACAAATGACAATGTGAATTCTTAAAAAGTCCCTCTTCAGCTGACCTCACTGTCAAATCTCTGATGTCAGAGCGTCCTCGAATGCACCAAAGGAGTTTCCAAAACAGTCTCTGCTCTCAGCTGCTTTACCACTGACAAATAAAATGATGTTGACTAAGAGTTGACTGTGATGGAATATCTATCTTAATGATTCGCTCCACCCAGGGTCCACCCTCTTTGCCCATATTAGGATTTCGTGGCTCCAGATGGCCAGTGAGGTGTTAAACCTACTCCTGGCTGTCGGTCATTATATAGAGGTTATAGTTAGAAAGGATAACTGCATAGATGCGATCAATCTACAGATTTCCAACTGAAACTAAACTGAAACAGTGGTGGTGACTGTGTGTCCTCAGAGTGACCCAATATGGTGACGCACCATTTAAGTGTTTCATTAAGAAATGGAAAGAACCTTTCTACAACATTATTTTAAACAATACTGAAACCTTTTAAGGCAATAAATGAAAAGAAAAAAAGAAAAGAAAAACTCTGAACGGCGCTTCAGTCCTCTTTTTCATTTTGTTCTTTGCTAAACTAAATTTACATTTGCAGAAATATCACATGGTTATAAATAATAGTTTTAAAGAGCACTCGAAATAAAGTTGTAATAATACCAATACCAATAATAATAATAATAATAATAATAATAATAATATATTAAATTTGATTATAAAAAGTTACTACTACTCTAGTGGAACTGTACACTGTAAAAAAGCAGAGTTCTGTAATGTAGTTCTGCTGCAGCGACGCTTTTCTCCACAGTAAAATACACATGTAGAGCCAACAAGAAAAAACAACAAGANNCCAACATTAACATGTGGCTGTTAGAGGCTGGGCTCAGACTGTTGAAGGGAAGCTTTTGTATCGAGGCGGAGACGAAAAGTTTGGTTTGAGATTCAGTGTGTACGTTTGTAAAGCCATCTGTGCTGATAGAACTGAAACAAAAGTCCCTTCTAGTTCCTTTTTAGTTGTACTGTATTAAAGGTTGAACTTTTACTTTATAGTTGACAAAATGAAACTGGATATTTTGTATTTTACTTGCACTGATGTCGTTGACTGTTTAATAATGTTGTGATTATTTCATTTCATTCTGTTTCTGTTCTGGGATCAGTTAAAGAAGCACACCAGTATTTTTGGATGTTTCAGTCCATTAACTTCAAATCACGTACTTGTACTTTTACATTTTCCAAATGGAGACTTTAACTGGACTTTTTGCTTAATTCATTGATCGAGTAGACACAGATTAATTGACTCATTTCTTCAGCTCTACAACCAAGTCTCTAAAAGTTGATTTTTACCCTAGAAATGAGAGGAATAAATGGACTAAAATATGCAAAAATCTGCAGTCTGAAATGTAGTGATGAAAAGCAGGTAGAGAACCGCCCATCTGCTATGGGCTGCTCTTTGGTGCCAGAGGATTCACTTGTGTTCGGTGGTTTGAATACCAACACAGATGGCATAGATGAACGTTACTTCCCTGCAACTGTCAGTCAAAGAAACATCATAATCAAAAGTAAAAGTGTTCCCTTCAAGATCCGTGCCGAAATCTGATCAGTGGCGCAGACACAGCCTCCTGCAGGTCTACACAGAAACATGAATCCAAATTCCAGCTGTTTTGTTTCTGCTGGCTTTTACTGAACAAGTTCAAACTCAGTTCCTAGTTACAACTTGTACAAGATCAATTTAATATTATTAGTTGGGGTAAGTTTCCTTACCACTGCAAAAAATCTCATATTTAAGATATTGAGAAAATGTTTTTATTTTCTCCAAATAAGCAAAAATACCTGTCTAATACTTCCCCTGCTTTCAACTTGTTTCAGTAATTAACTTTATTTATAGCGTGCTGATCGGCCTGATCCTTACTTATTTCAAGTCACTTTTCTATAAAAATCCTAAAAAAAGGCAAAATGAACAGAGAGCAAGAGAAACAATCTCACTCAGGTGACAGAATCTGACTCTACATGACTCATGAAGATGGATGATTTTTTACAGTGTGAGAAAGCTGGTTGGGAATTTTGCATCTTGCTCAAAGACATTTAGACGGACACACTGGCAGTTTTGTGGATCCCATCTGTGATATTTCAGGTACCACTAGATTTAGTACGTCTGATTTGTCTGCTTCCAGACAGCTGCTAAAATGCTGCATCTGTGCCACTGAAGGAAGAGAACTGTTTTTTTTTTAGGTCTCTTTGTTTAAAAGGGACACGACCCTTTTGGGAAAAACCCTCAGCAGAGCCGACCGTCTCATCTGTTCCCTGTGTGTCGGCTGTGCAGGAGGAACAAATGAACATAAAACAGAGCACATTTTAACATTTCACAAAGACTTCAAATAAAGTGACTAAATAGAGAGAAAGGAGAATAACGCTTCGGTGAAAAGTAAAGGCACGTAGGATGTCTTATTTATCTCGGAGGCAACAACAACTCGTAAGGGCAAATGAATAACGATAAATAAAATGTCTGACACATTGTGGTATCCAGAGACCGTTAGCTGGTATTTATGACATCTCAGAACAGAAATACCTTTTGTAATTTAATCCAACATCTTGGCAAATGATGTGGAATTAAGGTGAACATTCAGATGACCAGAGTCCTTTGTCATTTTTGACAGCTGCAGGGAAATGGCATCCAATAACTATATTATCAACCAATTTTGAAGCGTCGCTTTAAAATGCTTTTAGACATGCTAATAACTCTACAGCCTGACTGATTTCTCAATGTGACGGTTGTCAAATGTCCTATGTAAATGGGACCAAACTGGTGCCATTTCATGTTTGAGCTCACTAAATATAAGACTTTTGAACTTTCCATACTGCTGATCATTTTCTAAATCCTCCTTCAGGTTTTAGATTAATGTCCTTCCTTCCCGGCAGCCATTGGTTTCAGGTCATTTCTCTGAAAATCTACATGAAGAGACTTGAAACTAGAGGTTTTCACAGGTCCAAACATTTGGACCCAATCCAAAAGAGACCATCTGAACCCAATGTGCGTACATGCATTTCAATGCTGATAGAGAGTAAGCTTTGGTATTGGTACATACTGATACACAGACCCGAGATGCACCGTAATCTAAAGCCCAGTTCAGACTGGCACATTGCAAGTAGTTGCAAGTTTCAACTCGTCTTGTCGTGAATCTTTGGTCTGACCTGGGCTTAAGTCGATTTACAATAACTTGAGCAGCTGCGTTGATCTCATCCATGCTTGTCAACATTTTCGTGGCGATTTTTACGTTGCTATTTTTCTGGCTCTGATGATGTCCCCATTCTTCATCCCACCTACAAGGCTAGGATTTGCTCCACAGAGCACAGCACCAGACCTTTGAATCACTGAAGATATCAATCAGAGACGTGGGCGCCAATTCAAAGGTCTGGAACAGGGATAAGTTTGAAGTCACTGCAAGTTGATTTTCATAGAACTAAACGGGGGAAGGAATCAATGGAAGAACTGATGGATGATTTCGAAAATGATCAGTAGTACTTCTAAAAAATCTAATAGAATTTATATTTAATGGGCTGTAATGTGCAAAACCACCAGTGTGATCCTTTAACTCTGATCACTTCCTCTACTTTCATCTTTCTTTCCCCTTTTGACACTGAAAAGAAGAAATCTCATGTCAACAGGCCATTTAATTTAGCATTTACTGTTCAAATCAGATTTTCTTTCTTTAAATCAAATTTCAGTCTCACCCTACAGCGTTGGATCATTCCATTTGTCTGCAGCTCTGCTCTGTTTTCTGAAGGAGGAAAGGAAGTGCGACTCGGAGCAGAATGAAAGCGCTCGGCTCAGACTAGATGTATCTCCCAGAACACGCTGATGAGTTTGATCCCCACACCGCCTGCTTTCCTGCGTTCCTTCACCTTTCATCCCCCCGCTCGTTCAACAGAGACGTTACCTTTCCATCCCCTCCGTCCCCGGGACTTTTCCCCACAGCTATAACGGCCCAGCGAGCGTGAGCTTGAATCATAATATTTGAAACGGCGTTATAATGAATTCCCGGCCTCATTCCTCCGTGCCCTAGCTCACACATACAAACCACCTCTGAATATCAATTCACCTCCTCTGCCTCCGCTCTCTCTGTCTCCCTCAGGCTTTTTCCTTTCATCACAGAAAGATAAAGGTCTGAAAATTACAACATGGTGACTGGGGTGACACAGTCAAATATGGAGCATACTGATGGCCTGTTTTTCCCCCTCAGCTGATTAATGAATCATTTGTCATTTTAAGTCCCTGCCATTCTGCACACTCCAAAAATATCCCTCTTTATAACTAGTTTAGTCACATACTCGGCCTCCAAATCCGATTTGTTCCTTACAATGAGGGAGGCAATTCAACTTCTTCTCAATTATGTCTCTCTTGATTCAGGAAATTTGAAAAAAAAAAGAGGGTTGATATTTTAAAAATGGATTTCTGCAGTAGTATATAAAAAAAGAGATCTTCACCCAATTAGCAGGTCACTTAAATTGTCTGAAAAAATTATTTCATGACTCAAGAACAGACCAACTTGTTTACATTTTTCTACAGTGTACACCTTGCTCACTGTGCTTTACTGCAATATTTCACAAATTCATTTTCTCTCAGCAAACGCTTTCAGAAAGAGTAACAAAAGAAATCCCAACCTCCTAACCCATTAATTCTCACACTAATTCTCCACATCTGATTTTTCTTTCCTGCTGTCAATACTAATTGAGTTGTTTTAAAGGCGGATGCTACCCGACTGACCTCTGACCTCATGTCAGCTTTCATTCCCTCACTGCAAATGGTTTTCTCATTCCTCTTCTAAAGTATGTAATACTAAATATGGAGCAAAAGATTCTCTCCACACTAGTTAATAATTGAATTGTGTTTAAAATTTAACATTTTTTTATGCATTCAAAGGCTGTAGGTTATCAATTTTCATGGTGGCTCATGACCTTTAAAGTTGCTCTGTGGAAATGTGCTAAAAGAAACCTGATTTAAAAAAAACACAGTTCTGACAGGACAGCAAATTTAAAAATATACTTTGTGGAATATGCATTATTTGTGTTTTTGTTCCTTTTTTCCTCTCATTTTTGTATAAAAACAGAACGCCCTGAAGTAAACTCAAAGTGAAGCTGGCGGTTTTGCAGTTTTCCCACGTGGGCGATCAAGGTCGACAGAGGTACGTGTGTTCATCTCATGAAAAATAAATATGGATTTATCAAAAGCAGGCTGGAATACAACACACTCACCATCAGTCAAACACACACTGAAACTGCACAAAGTGAAAAAATAAACAGTGGTAGAGATTATTCTCATTATCCTCCTCATCATCGGCTGCCCCACTACCATCTCTAATCTCTATAGCCATAATAATAATAACTTGATCCTGTTGCAGAAACACCTACTTCGCAATCTACTCTTCCATCACAGTAACGCCACATTTCCATTCATTCCTACTTTGACAGGAGCTCAGGAGAAGAGTATGTAATTAACAACTTTGACAGGAGAATCCAGCCATAGTTGCTAATTACATACAGTAATGTTAGACCTGGTTTTTTCAAGACTTCATGATCTTGCTATCTCAAGATAACAAACTTGTTTGTTTTCTCAAGAAAACTAGATGATGCTATTGTGATCTTATAATTTGTGACCTTGATCCAGAGATAACAGTTCAATTATTTTAGATAACAAGATAACAAATGATGATTATGACATCATTATCTCTATACTATATTGTGTATTGCCGGTGTTGTGCCGGCTAATAATGTTTGCTTCAGTGACTGTGCCTCAAAAATGACTGTGACCATTCTTTAGTACTCCATCCAGCAGGGGGCGGCGCGATGCACTGAATGTGACATACATACAGTGTGCCGAATTGTGAACAAAGTGTTAAGACCGAATTTGAACACGTTTCTCAAAAGCACCAATCATCATGTACCATCCAAAGCCCTAACACTCCATATCTAGATTTCTTGTCAATGTGTTCCATTCAGATCATCTTACCGCTTTTCTATGACCTCCAGTCCAGGTTTGGGACTGAGACAGACTTGAAGAAGGAGCAAAAACAAAGACGGTTACAATAAGCTTTCCAAGATGAGAATTTGGCAACGACACAAGTCCTTGTAGGTAAAGATTAGAGTTTGTCGGGGTTAGGGAGAGTAAAGGCTTGGCCAAGAGCAGCAACAGACTGTTGTAGTCTATAGAGGGTTCTATACAGTCCTGTAAGAGTAGAGTCAGCTGGATCCAGATCCAGATGATTCAGACTGGTCTAGTATCACATTTTTAATCCCTTCATTTTTTTTTATAAACCTCAGGGTCCAGAGGTGGAAGGGCTGCATGGGTTATGGGTGATGGCTGGTTCAGTGAAATCATACTGTTTTGTTCATGAGGGGAAGAAATAGAGATATTGAGGAAAAATAGATGAGGAATGCCGGAGAGGATCAACTTGCATCACCACAACAGGCAACCTCGGATCCAGGTGTGAAAAAAAAACTTTGGTGGCTGAGGATGTGTTATCTATTTCTTACTGTAGGTTCTGGTAGTATTTTCAAATCATATACACATCCGGTGACTGCACAAAGTTGGAATACCCAAACAAAAGACAAAAGACAAAAAGAATGCTTCCAACAGCGATCATGAAAAATAAGTGAGGTACAGTCACAGTAACTGAGTTGTGGATAACTCAGCGGAGGAGGACGCTAATAAATACCACAAAGAAGAGAAACAGGAGGGATCTTATAACTTTGTCTTCTTTTTTTTGTGATAATCCCATCATCCTGTATCATTAAGTCAAGGCGCTAGGCATTGGGTTTTTCTAGTTTTGTGTTTGAGGTTGAAGAGTCTAGAGGGGTTTCAGTTTGAACTCCTAAAGAAGCCCCTCCACCCTTGTCCTGTTCATGGAGTTGATGCTCTGCTGCTGTAATGTTTATCCTCTGTTTAATTCCCTTCTCTCCGATCCCAGACCCAAACAGTAGACATTGGCCGGGACCAGTAGAAACCAAACAAACTCAACCCAGCACAGATGGAGGTCTGATTCCACAGAGGCGTCTTCAAACCCAGATTGACCTGTTGCCAGCCTTAGCGAACAGACAGCAGGTGACATGAAGGCTTAAAGAAGGGTTGCAGACTGGATCGTGGCTGAGGGCTGGGCTGGGTTGGGGTCAGAGGTTAGAAGGCAGAGCCGGTAATGGCATTGAGCTGCTTCATCAGCCCTTCTAGACTGGCCATCTGCTCCGATAGGTCGTCCTGCTCGTAAACCTGAAAGACAAAAAACAAAAAAGTAGAGCAGGTTATGAAAACCTGCCTGAATATCTGTGTAGTAACTCAGAGGTTTTTGAAGTATGGAGTTTGAGATTACTGCTCACCACCATCTTTGTTTGCTATTGGTGCTAAAGAATCTTATGTTAAAACCATTTGCTATAGTCATGAATTTCTTTTTACCATTCCTCCTGATCCACAAACTGCTCCACTGACAAAAAAATCCAAAAGTCAACATTTACATGTGGACCAGTCCTTATAGATCAAGGACGTAGCAGTTGGTTAGTTGATAACCTCTGCAATATTTCCGGTGGCTGCTCCACAATAAAAGCCTGAAATATATTGCCATTGAAATGCTGTTTGAAACTAGTTTTATTTAGGTCCAGTTCAAACCTCATGTTGTCAGTGAATGCTAACAAAAACATAACTGAACAAAACTCACGTAGCGCTTTTTCTACTGCCGTCCAGTGTGACAGTGCTGTTAGAAGACATGCAGGAGAGACTCCGCAGTGCTTTAATGTTGTGTTTCTTAACTATGACCAGGACGCAAACTTCTCAGTTCTTTGACTGTGTGCAAATCTGATGTTTTTACATCGCAGATGATGCTCAAAGACACTAAAACGGAGGTCTTACAGGTAAAACATGAGACTTGAAATGTTCACCCTGAGTATTCGAAGCATCGGCCCACACCGGCAACTCGGAGTGGACAATTCTGATTCGGGCACAGCCCTATTTATATGTAACCTGCATGTCTCAAGTTCTCAAAAATTTGAGTAGTTACTGAGGAACGAGAAAAGAGCGATCCAGGAATGAGCTGGTAATGAATGAATGGTTAATGAATAGTTCCTGAATAACTCTGAATTCTGGACTCTATAGTAGATAATGATGAATTACTAGAGATCAGCCTGGGCGATACTATATTAATGAATCATCAGGTAATTATTAGTTCATATCTGAAACGACATACTGACTTTCTTCATGTGTCGTTTCTGAACCAGCTGCTGAGTGGCACAAACTGGGAAAGACTCACTCATTACTAATTACTTAATCATTAGCTACTGTGCTAAAATAAAGTGATACAACATACTGAGTAGTTACTGAGTATCCCTCAGTAATTCATGATTATCTGACCATTACCACTGTACCCCGAAAGTAAAGTGGTACATCATTCTGAGTATGATTTTTTATGTGTTTCTCCTACATTCACTGACCCATTCATTCTTTTTTGTGCAAGTCAACGTATGCATACAAATGCAGGTATCTGCAGATACCTAATCCATCACAATGAACGTCATGTCTGTTTTTATTTCTGTCAGAGTTCAGTAATTGTTGTGTGGCAGTGCAGTGCAGACTTTAAATCTGCACTTATAACTGAATAAAAGAAAAAAGTGACTTTCTGTTGCCTGTGATGGATTATCTATCAGCAGCAGGTTTCAAGTCTCTGTCAGGTGATTGAACTGAAACCAATGGCTGCCTGAAGGAAGCAAAACAAAATGAAAAGTTGGAAAATGATCAACAGGAAAGCAAAGTTCACAGGATTTATAGTTAATGGGCTAAATCAAGTGTAAAACCTGGGATAATACCAATGTTCACATCAGTTTGCCTCTGAGTCGACCACATCAGACACGTTGGAGTAGTTGCTGTCACTGTCACTAGTCTGCATGCGTTTCAAAGGACAGGACGCGCTCACAGTGTGAACGGCTGCACTTTAATCCTGCAGAGACTATGTGATCACTGTGTAATGGCGTGTTCGGTCCGGCTATACAAACTGTCACCTCTGAGTGGGTTGGCTTAAGTGCCTCCATTTCTGTGTCTGCGTGTGTGACAGTCAAGTGCACATCTCTCACATACACTCTCTCAGTGTGTTATATCGAGCGTGGCCTCCATGCAGAGTTTGTCTTTGGAAAAAATATTCAATATTCTCCTCAGCACGCTGTGGAAAACCGATAAAAGCTCAACGGAAGTTTTTCTCACGCCCAAATCGAAAAGGTTTGCATCTATGCACAACCCGTTCTTCATGTACTTGTACTGCATTAGCACTGTATGCGGTCAATGTACAAGTCCTTCATTATCATGCACTGGTCCTGCATGAATATCACTGCAGAACTTAAAGAACTCTTACTAAGTGCAGGTAATGCAAAAATGCTAAAGTAAAACTACAGATATACAAACTACAAAATCTACAATTACTGATATGAATACTTTACACCTCCGCTGCTTTTTGTTTTCCTTGTGTTAAATCATCTGTGTGTGGAAATCAAACAGCCTGACAACCGTAAATAATTTAATCAAAAAAGACCATTGAATAACTCTGAATAAGCTCTACAGCTTGCAGCTATAACGATTATTTTCATTTTGGACCGTTCAGGACATTTGAAGACCACACCTTGGATCCTGGCAAACGTGTCAGACATTTTTCTGACTAAAGACTCAATTGGTTAATTGTAAATAAACTCAAAAGCTTAAATGATAATGAAAATAATCATTAGTTGCAGCCCTAGTTCCAAGAGTGTTGCTGTTTTGTGCAGAAAAATGGAGATTCAACATTTTTACCTATTGAAGTAATTTTTTTAATGTTTTGAAAAGTTGTACTTGTTTGTCTTGTATTTATGGTCATTTATATGTCTCTAAAGTCACATGACTAACTGACAGACTGAATATAACCTCAACAACCTCAGATTCCATCCTGATGAAGTTAAGCGAGCTGAGAGAAGCTGCGCAACTTAATGAGAAAATGTAAATAATTGATCATAAAATATCTGTGGCCTATGAAATGTAGACCTGCCAAAAGTCAAACGATAAAAACAGTTCAACGATGACTGACACTTTAATCAAGTATGTTTTAACATTTCATTTTTGAAAAGTCCGACTATTCTTTCAGGTGTTCAGCTTCCCATGAATCCTTTTATTTTGAAATGAGGCATATGTACTGCATGCTTCCCTCCCTGAGGCCCGGACCTGCTGATCCAGATTTGAAAATCAGATATCAGTCCGGTCCAGTTAAAGCTTTTAACCTGACCAGGCAGAGTCATGGTGGATCAGCTTTCGACCGCTTTCTGCCTCGAGACAACTTAACTCCCCCTCCAGTCATATATAGATTTTTTATATCGCCTCCATTTAAAACATCAGAGGGGCCCAATTACAGCAGAATGCAGTAACAGTTAACAAACACCCTGAACCCACCAGCAGCAGCTAAAAGCTAACAGACAGTCAAAACATAGTCAATTCATAATCAGACTGTACATTTTAGACACTTTGTGTGTGTGATGTTCTTCTTCTGTATTATTATTTGAGTGGTTTCTTTTAGACTTGTTTGTCTCTTTTTATTCATCCACCACTTTGGTTCAGACTGAAATATCTCAACAACTATTGGATGGATTTCCATCACATTTGATATAGATATTCATGCTTGCCTCAGGCTAAATTGTAATAAATTTGTTCGATTATCTGACTATTCATCGATCCCATCATCAGTTCTAAATTTGTCTTTGTCCAATACTGATTTATGACCAAATACCTGCTAAACTAATGCCATTCCCATCAGCCTCAGCTATAGGTGCTGTTTATTGCTAGTTAGCTAATTTTAGCATGCTAAGATGCCAATGTAAGATGGTGAACATGGTAAATGTTGCAAAATATCAGAGTATTAGCATTTTCATTTTTAGCATTTGTGCTCAAATCACCGCTGTGTCTAAGTACAGTCTCACAGTGCAGCTCTCATAGTCCCCCTGTTTAGTATTTAGAATGAGAATGAGAATACACACATTGAATAAATGGTCTATAACACAGTATAATGCAGTTGTCTGTAGCTTTAACTTCTCCAATGAGGACATATTTTATATTATTACAAATGTGTATTACTATACTGTCATTCATTATGTTTACAGCAGCATCCACCTATGAGTTCCCACAGGAGTTAATAAATACAATAATAAACACTTACAGTATATTTGCTTACATTATTGTGTGTTATAAACCATTTATTACATGTTTACTGTTTATAAATGTTAAATAGGGGGACTTACAGTAACCCACTAAAAATGACCCATGCCAACCATAAAGGGGACAAATGTGTTTTGGTTCACACTAGCTAACCTATATCACACATTTATGTATTTATATCTTTTTTTTACTCAGACCTAATTGGTGCCAAAAAATTCTTTGGAACTTAAATATATACATATATATATATACATACACATACATACATACATACATATATATATATATATACACATACATACATACATACATACATACATATATATATATATATATACACATACATACATACATACATATATATATATATATATATACACATACATACATACATACATACATATATATATATATATATATATATATATACACATACATACATACATATATATATATATATATATATATATACACATACATATATATATATATACACATACATATATATATATATATGTATGTATGTATATTTATTTATTTATTTTTTTATATTGTATTGTCTTTGTACATTGTCAGTGGAACAGCACTTAATCACACCAACAGTTCCCTCAACACTGGATGTGCCCATGCTAAAATGGTGCAAATCCAACAAGAAGTGGACAATCTTACTCTTAGTAGCTCATCAATAAATTGTTCAAATTTCCAAATTTGGTAGGTACATCAAGTATGTCCTCCAGTACTGTCACACCAAATCTGGTGATAATGGTATTTCACTTCTACAATACTCTAGTCTGTTGTACTATTTAGTCCTCTATGAGCTTTGGCAATGCCAATGTCATTTCATCTACGATGGTACTGTTTATCTGGTAGCTGGTTTATCGTTCTTTAGTTTTAAGCTGTCCAGTGTTTCAGCGGGTGACATAAATCTCTCTTCAGACATAAATTACTGTGGAGATTCACATTATGGTACAAAAAAGGACAAACAGCACCTGTACACTTTCCTTTATCTGTGTAATACACACAGAGTGTGTGAGTGTTTGACCTTCCACTTTCACTCTGAATGAGACCATGAAAGCTCATCTAGAAGCCCTACACTGCCAGGTGTTTTCCACTTTCCACGGACAAAAGGCTTCTATAAAACTCATAACAGTGTTGAAAACCGCCCACAAAAACCCAGCGACCTCCTGATCTCATTTGTTGACCCATTCAGCAGAGTTTAACTCAGTCAGTAAACGCTTCATCAATGGGATAAAAGGCCCGTCGATGCTCTGTGTTTCTCTCTGATACATGTCCTGTTATCTCTGTCGGCCTGCTGACCTGGATTCACGCTGCTCTATTATCCATCAGAGATTCGTCCCAACACAGCAGAGCGAGAAGAGCACATGTTTCACACTGACACGATACATCTGAAAACAGTGTTTACATGTGTCTCAAGGTTTCTGCCCACATATTACAAATGCTTTCTTAAAGTTTGCCACTTAAACTGTTAAATCTACTGAGAGATCAGGGAGACTTGGAGGAGACAGAAAATACAGCGGCTGGTCAACAGGTTTTCTGCTGCATTGAGCAGAGGCTCAAAATACTCAAGAACTTATTACTTGTTTTTTTTTCTGATGTGTGATTACCTGGAGTCAGTTGCACCAGCTCTTCGTAAGTTAGCCTAGATATAATGGAAGTTTACTAAAGGGAGATTTACGCATCACTACATGAAAACAAGTTGCACCACACAAACTAGTTCTTACATAGAGATTAGTTGTTATTTATACCCAATAACTGCCAGCTGTTGCAACGCTGTGTATCTAACTGAGCTAGCTAACTGACAAAGCTAACATTGGCTAATATCTGACCCGTTTACAGTAGATTGAAGAGTAAAGTAGGTAATGTTAAATCTTTGAACTGACACTTGATCAAAATGCTGTTTCATATTGATTGGGGAGATTTTAAATTACATTTTACAAAATTAACACAATATACCCAAAACATTATGCTAACGTCAGGCTGAATGACTGTCAGTTAGGTTAGCATAATGATATATTTTCCCCTCATTCTAAACTGCATAAATACTACTAACTCTGAAACACACATTTCTCCATGTATGCAGATATAAATAAAACAGTTATACCTATAAAGGATTGGCTGTTAAGTTCAATATATCCGTAGGCCTCTTAAAACTGTAATATTTAGCTATTCTGTTAGAACTTGTGACTTCCAGTTTACATAGTTGGTTACTTTTGATTGACTGGTGCTACAAATGTTTCTTAGCAATGATTTACACATTACTTAAGTCTGCCTTCACTTTTAATGGTGAAACCTAATTTTGTAAATCACCAGTTTGAAACTAGCTAGTAGTCATTAAAAACCTAAGAAGGACTTTACACACAAGCTTAGTAATACATTTACAAAAGGCTGGTGCAACCCAGTGCTGGTGTATTTTTAAGATTGATTCTTCTATCTTCTATAAAAACTAGTGAGTGACACAGTTAGCACAGAAAAATGTGTTTTGTGTTATACAGTTATAAACAAAAGCTAACTGCATGTAATTGTTAACCTATTAGCTATGGATATATCTGAAATATGAAGGTTTATCTTGTGGAATTTTGAGGCTGAGACCAACTGATCTGGCAAATGACTGGGAAAAAGGGCTTTATACTGGTTGGCTGATTGGGGGAAATGAGGGGCAGGTGTGTTGGCAGGTGAAGATCAGGTGACAGGGACAGGTTGTGAATGGCCGGACAGAAAGTTCCTTATAAGGCAGGGGCCCAGAGGAAGTGAGGAGCGGCTGAAAGGACGGGCAGTGGGGCAACATGAGCAACACAAACAAATCAAACTGAAGCAGCAGTCGTGACATTATTAACTAACATCTTAAATGACAGATACAAAACGAAAAAGGAAATGTTCTGATTTCAATCTGCAGCAGGAAATGTTGATTCTGGATTATGAAATAAATCCAGTGCCCTCATTGTAGTGAATGAGACTGAGCTACTTACTAATACTACTACTACCACCAAGTATAATAATAATAATAATAATAAGCAGCAAATAGATCAGATTAAAGCATTGTGAAACTTTCAAAGTGCTACCTCAATGAGTTCATAATGTGATGTCCCCCACTGTCAGAAAGCCTGAACTTCACAACTCTGCTCTTTCTGAAACTCTGAGTGAAATAATGATGAGCCTGAGGCTGTCGATGACGTTTGGGGTTGAAGGTCAGCTTGTATTTCGTATGTGTGTGAACCTCTGACCTGCTGTTCAGATCAGACTGAGGCCAGGAGCAGAGAGAGACAGAGAGAGAGGTGGGAGGCACGTCATCCTCCCTTATGTATCAAAACAAATACAGAGCATAAAAGAAGATTCCAGACTTCAGAAATAAGTAGCAGTGTTTACTGTTAATATAAGTCTTGTGATATTCATATTCATATTCATATATGTCATCAATATCAAAAGCAACACTGATATTATATATGTTATATGCAATTCTAGATTTTATGATTTTAAAACAAAATCTCATTATTACTTGCAATTTTGTCTTTGTTACATTCATGCCAATAAAGCATATTGAATTGAACTGAACTGAATGTATCTACTAACAAGTACTGTGTGTGTATCACAGCCCGATATCTCTTCTTCCTCTATGCCATAAAAAACTATTAAACACATATAAGTGAGCCACACTGTTCCTTCATCACCATGAACACACTGGAGTTTATTTGGACTCAATCCCACACACACCGTCCTGCTGCCCCAAATACTCACTAGAGCACCAAATGTGGATTCATCCGCCGCTGAAAATAGTCCTCAACAAATGCACTATTTCCTCCTGTTTCTTTGATAAAACGTGAGCAGCTGTTTTAGGAAATTGCTTTTCCTACTGAGATTTTAGAGATTTTAAGATTTACATCTTCAGCAGGAAACAATGGGCTTGAGTGCCACAGACAGGAAGTCTGAAATACTATCCATATCACCCTGTCCTAATATGTCACTGGTGTAACAACATAATACTGTACTTACATTATTCACTCACACTGTGTGTCGCAGTCCATGAGTGAGTGAGTGTGTGTGTGTGTGTGTGTGTGAAAGATAGGCCAGGGGGCTGATGGGAAAAGACTAGATCAATTACAGAGATAGAACAGCAGATGAAGAGAAAGACCTGCTGACCTTTAACACCCCTCTCCCTCTCTCTCTCTCTCTCTCTCTCCCTCTCTCCCTCTCTCTCTCCCTCTCTCTC
>LKNJ01004622.1:0-31636 GCA_002120245.1 Maccullochella peelii | reverse complement strand
GAGAGAGAGAGAGAGAGAAGTTTACCAGCTGCACGGAGAAGGGGTGGGGGTGTACGTTTTTCCCTTCGCAAGCTTTCAGTTTTGAAAGAAAAGCCACAAACTGAAAGAATGAGAGCTTTGTGTGTGTGTGTGTGTCTTTGAGAGAGAGAGAGAGAGTGTAGAAGAAGTAGACAGAGAAAGAAGAGAGGCTGTGAGGGAATTGGGGAGTTAAGGGAATTGGTGTAAGTGTTAAGGGAAGGGTGCAACAGTGAAAAAGTGGGGAAACAGAGTTGAGGGGTGGAGCAAACTGTGAGATGGAGGCTGGGGGGGAAGTATGAGTGAGGAAAGGGAAATGAGAGAGAGAGTTTGACATTTCAATTTTACAACAATCTAGTGCTAATATAGATTACAGGTTTATAGGAAAACAAATAGACTCTGTTTATGTATTTTTCTTCTGCAGTTCCTTACAATGGCAGCTGTGTTCAAGTGCTGTGTTTTGTGTTTAAGTTAGGAAAACAAAAGGGAACTGTAACAGTCTTTCATGGGATGATTTGGAATCACAACTAACAGAAATGTGCCGCTCACAAGAGCCGCTCAACTCTGCCTTTGATATGTCTGCGTGCATGGAAGATGAAGGTCTGAGATAGGCCTACTGTACAGATCGTGGGCTGATATTAATGTTGCCTCAGGTTATACACGTCCATTCCAGTGCATTTTACTTACTTATCTGGCACCCTTGCCCACAAAAATCTATGTGCAATAAGGAGTTCAGAGTGGGAGAGACCAAAGCACCCTGATAGTCTTCTGCGATAACAGTAAGATAATGTAATAAAGATTGTAGAACTTACACTGTATATATAGGCAAATGTTTATTTTAGTCTTCTGTCTGCTATATCACCGTTTAACATATTTTTTTGGTGGTGTTTTTCCAGCAGGTGTCTTGCTGTATGTTGTACAGATTGCAAAGCCCTTTGAGGCAAATTTGTAATGTTTTATTCTGGGCTACATAAATAAACTTGACAATATGTCATCACGTGACATAGTTACAGTTATGTGATAGTTAAGTTATATACATATATTTTTAAATATATAATTGAGGATTAGATGGACTGAATACTGTTGTTGTTTCCTACAATCCTCCTTTTTGAAGACGAGCCAGCTGCCTTTGATATCTGCAGTTTATGTGAGGCCTCTCAGCCTGCATCAAATGACTACAACGGTCAAATTGATTTTTTCCCCTGGTGTTTTTATCACCAGCATAGAAATGCTGATTTTGTTGCAGGACCCACACAATCAATGTCTCCACAATAGACAGCTATTCTCCTATAGGGACTTCAACTGTTTGTTTATTAACAATTATGAAAATGTGTTTTTTTTTTTTTTTTTCCATAATGAAAGCCTGCACATGTTCAGTCACCCTCTTCAGTGTATACTGTACTTAATAGCCTATACGTAAACACAGGCCACAATAGTTAATAAACTTATAGTTGTTAGGTTTTTTCAGTGAAGTTTTACTTTTTAAATTTGTAGTTACTGTTTGTTCTTTTGCATTTCTAGCGGCCCACTGGTGTTGGGATTAAAATGAGGTGGGAAATTCACACCAGCCACCAGTCAAATGCTGGTAAAATAGTGGCTGGTAGTTTTCCAACATAAAATGTAATCATTAATAATGATTAACTGTTGAGTGGCTGGGGAATTTGAACATGTATCTGTCAGTGGCAGGTAGATGTTCACATTTGAAAAAGTTCCCACCCTGGATTAAAATCACAGCTTAGTGACGCCACTGAAATGAATTCCCACATCCTTTTTTTTTTTTTTTTTAAGATGAGCCGTTCTTTCATCATCAGTATCCGTTTATCCTTAATTTTCTATAACCACATTTCTCGCTCAAATGACAGAGGCCTGAAGAATTTTGTCATAACAACTCAGATAATGAGACCTTGAGAAGCCAAAAGCTGAAATGATCATTTCAAAGCAGTTTGAAACAAGATTCCCACACAACCCTGTGGAAACTGTACTTTTTTTTTTTCTTTTTTTTTTTCCCCCTTTTGGATGAGACACATTTTCAGCTACAAATTTAAAATATACAAACAAAATCACAGTATGTGCAAAATGATATATATACAAACTCAAGTGTGGTTAAGTAAGAAAGAAAATGTGTATAAAACTGAGTCAACAATCAATACCACCTTATCTGATGTGCTAATTCCATTAGATTGTGTGTTTTCATTTGAACATTTTGTTCCGACAGAACAACACAACTGACTTCACTCTGGTTGGAATTTTGACCACCACTTTGTATAGCTCCGTTGTTAAATTATTGTCTTTAAAGTTCTGCAGCTTCCTCATTAACTGAGCTTATATGTGTCTGCCATGAGATTAAATTCAACATGCACTGATAGGTCATGTCAGAGACATCTTTGATGATTGGCTGCTTTTTAATTGCTTCCAACTATTGATCTCGGCAGTGCTATGCAAGACTTCACTGAGGAATGTATCCTCATGCTGTAAGTGCTCTAAGGACCAGACTAGGGACCAACACAGACACCACAGGCACTGCCATGAATGAACTGCAGCTCGGCCTGCCTGGAGGGAGAGGAGAGCCCTCCATCTCTCGCTCATCTTTGAGAGAGAGAGAGAGCTTTTCTGTCAATCTCTCTCTCCCTCTCTCTCCTCTCCCCTCTAGTGGCAGTTAGGAAGCCCTGTGGAGTCCCGCTAAGTCTCTCAATAGCTGCCCGGCCTCCCACCTCGAGGCCCATTCACTTCTAATGAGGTGCTCAAGTGTCTGTGGCTTAACATGAGGGTCAACACCACAGAAATGGGCCCTTTTACACCGCTAGCTCCACCGCTCTGGCAAATACTAAAGTGATTAATGATTTCATGCTCTTATATTTTAATCTGTTAGTGTGTTCTTTTTAATGTGCGTCAGTAAAAGGCTTGTCAAACTTAATTTTTTTGTGCACCAGACCCAGAATCAGAATCAGAAACGGGTTGATTGCCAAATAGGTTGTGACATTCAAGCAATTTGCCTCGGTATTTCAGCGCATAACAGTCACAATAAACATAGTAAGAGAAAAGAAAAAAACAAGTACTGCAAGAATCACAAATATAAAATATGCTAGATACTTGGTATGTGTACATCCCAGCACTACTAACTGCTTGACACTTGACACATTATTTTGACAGCTGCAGGTACACGCTGAATGAATGGGCATCAAAGGAAGCATCACTTCACTCTACCAGAACAACTCTCAAAATATCAAGGTCCTGAGCAGACCTGATGCACTCGAGATGGCGTTGCAGATAACAAACAAAAGCCACTTTAGTTGCAGTCACTCTCCAGTCTCCCACTTCACAAACGCTTCTTCTGGAACGTTGAGTCAAACACACTGTTTTTGATCGTTTGTCATTGACTTCCCCTGATGTGGTGCTGTGGTGTTGCCCCGAGTACAGGCTGTGTGGTAACTCTGCTTGTGAAAAAATAATGCGAGCCCAAAGTCAGTCCACCTTCCTTTTAATTACATGGATTGCTTCCAAGTATGAACAGGCAGGGGCGGAGTTCAGTGTCTAGTTGATGTCAGGGTTGGTTAGAAGGAGAAGAAACAACTTATAAAAGGTGAAAGTGAGAAGAAAAGAGGAGGTGTGAGTTTTTGGAGAGGTGAAGGCTTCGGGTCTATTTCCTTTTGATGGTATTTAATATTTCCCAGCAGCTTTTTGAATTAGTGTCACTGGCTTTCTGCTGTACAGCCTGAGTATCTGTATGTGTATATTTTTAACTCTACATGTATCACTTAGTTTGTCTTCAGTCAACATGTAAAGGAAGACAGATGTTGTGCATTTCTGAGTGCTACTACATGACTCAATCATGTGATTAATTGCCTGTCTGGTTGTTGTTCTCTCATAAGCCAAGTTTCCATCCAAATTTACCACAAGTTTTAAACGAATTTCCAGAAAATCAGCAAATGACAATGCAGATGAATGCATGTTTCCATCCACTACTGCTGTGCAAATATTAGGAGTTGGGTGCATCGAGAGAGAGAACAGTTGGTGTCGCTAATTCTCCAGTCGGGTGCCATTGAACCATCGCAGAAGAAGACAATGAGATGACATTAGCGTCAGTCAAATCTACCAAACAATGAAAAAGTGTGATGGAAATATGGCATATATTTGAGGAACCGTAGTCTTCTCAGTGGTCCACACATATGTTGATTGGCTAAGTCTGTTACCATTACATTTGGTCTCATTTTCTTTTCTACCTCAGCTGGGTGTTGAAACTTTTTTCCACTTTTTCCCCCCACTTTTTTATGCTCAAATTGAAAATGCGCATAAAAACAGGTGGATTGACACGCACTTATTGCAGTTCCCAGTGAACATCTCCTCTCCTCTTCTCCAATCAGTTTATGTAATCCCTTTATGGCCCATTTACACTATATCTGACATTAACAATCATCCAGGGTAGTATGATTTTATCCAGATGCAGCACAGAAGAATAAAATCCAGGTGTAAATGGACCCAAGACACATGGATAATACTGTCATACAGACCACCACTGCAGTTGCTCAGAAACACCTGCTTACATTAATAGCAAACTGTAAATACCAGTCACCCTCACCACATTCAACTATGTAAACAGAAATAAACACTTGCTGTTACGTCCCGTGTGTTCAGACAAACAGGATTCATTCTGAGAGTAAACAGCAGATTCTTCAGTAGTTGAAGAAAATTCAGGACAAGATGATCATCGCTAGACGTTCATGCTGCAGAGCCATAAAACTCAGAATGAAGGGAATACACATTATTATAATGATACAGTTGAGTAATAATTATCTTATTGGCTAAAAGTGATATGGTCAGCAAATTAACCCATAATAATTGAGGTTCAGGCACTTCTGATCACACAGTTCTTTGAAAAAGTCACTAGTTGCTCTTTGTGCAGAGGATATCGAAATGAAAGCAAGGCCATCATCTAAAAACGCTGAAAGAAACACATAATAGTAATACCCATTTTAATGTTAACCACTCAGAGTCTATAAATTATGAATGCAAGGTCACAAGGCAGGGAGGCACGGCAAGGGTGAGGCGAACCTACTGGTTGGCTGGGGCCCTTTTGTGTGGAACTGCATGTTTTCTCCGGGTACTCTGGCCTCCTCCCACCATCCAGAGACATGCAGGTTAGGTTAATTGATGATTCTAAATTGCCCGTAGGTGTGACTGTGAGTGTGAATGTTTGTCTGTCTCTATGTGTCAGCCCTGTGATTGACTGGTGACCAGTCCAGGTGTACCCCGCCTCTCACCCAATGTCAGCTGGGATTGGCTCCAGCGCCCCCACGACCCTCTGAAGATAAGCGGTATAGATAATAAATGAATGGGTGGATGGAGGTCACAATGCTGAAGCCAATTTTAGAATTTAAAGGAATACTCCAACAATTTGGGAATTTTTTTGCTGTCTTGATCAATATTAATTTTATCTTCTTCAGCAGAGAAATGGATGCTTTCAGAGTTTAGTTTCTTTCCCACTCCCTTTATATTATTTATTTTTTACTGTTAATTCTGTGCTGAAACCCAAGAGGCCGCGGAGACAAAATGTGTTTTCATGGCAATGTGTGCAAAACAGTTCAGACATCACGTCCCATTCATTTATTTATTTCCCAGTGGCTTGTGGGAAAACACTTGGCACTTAGCACTTAGCATCCCTCCATCCACAGCATCCCAAACATCAAAAGGTGTGTGTGTGTGTGTGTGTGTGTGTGTGTGTGTGTGTGTGTGTGTGTGTGTGTGTGTGTGTGTGTGTGCTGGGTTAAATGAGCTAAGTGACTGTCAAATTATGTAAGGGTGTTTGATAATTCTGTTGGCTTTTCTCTGCACAGTTGTTTCTTTTTGATTGTCAGGGTTGGCGAGAGGCCAACGCACAACACACCAACACACACACACTCCTTTTTCACTGTCAGCATTCACACAGATCCCATTTTTATTCCCATACCTTTTCTGTCATGACTCTTCAGCAATCTTTCTGTTTCATGCAGACCTTTTTTATTACTTCTTTGTCTCTTTTCTTCTCTATGTTTATCTTTGCCTCACACCAACTATCCCCTTGTATTCCTCTCTCTCTGTCTTTCCTCTACACCGGCATTCAGCCCAAACCCCTAAACCCACATTCACACACACATGCCGTTTTATAGCAGGTTATATTAGAGAGTAATCTCATTTTGTTCGTGATGTTGGTATAATAGCCCCAGCTAGATCCTCTCCAGTCAGTCTAATTACACCATTGACTCTGCATTAATACAGTAAATATCCTGTAAATTATAAATTACCCTGTCAACATGCTGTTACAGTAATGACAGGCGCTGGAATTACACACAGTATCACTCCAAATCAGCACTGTGTTGACTGGTGAGATGCTAAATAAATTAAGGAGCTTATGTGTCATTTCTTTTTACCAAATAAAAAATAAATGAAAAAATTCTCAGCAAGCTGATGAATGTAGAAATATACAGAAGAAAGTTTTTAATCTCTAAAAAGTGCAACACCACAAATTGAATTTGAACACACATAGTGATATGTGCTGCCTGTTGGCTGTCTTGTTGGCTTGATGAGGAAATTTGAGCTGTAAGCAGCAGCAGCAGCAGCTGTTTTCTACTGTTAACATGGTGGTGCAGCATTGTGCATTTTGTGATTCTTTTTTTTGTCATTTTAAATTATTTATTTTCCTCTTTATTTCCTGCGTGATGATTGCCGCCCTTTTTGAGTGTGTAAAATGTGCAGCTTTGTCTGTGAAATAGATCCCTGTTTGCACATGGAGAGGCTGGCTCCTCAGAGAATTACACCTAGTCAGTGTATAGCTCTTTCTTTCTGCTTTCGTTGTCTATACTTTCTGTTCAATCTCCTGTTAATCTTGCTATTTTCCACAAGAAGACACACATACAGTAACACTTGCACTTTGTTTTCACCTCTTACTTCCTTCTGTCTGTCCTCTCCCTCCTCTCATCAGTATGCCTTATCCATGCCAGCAGCAGAGGTGCATTAGGCTCCTAGTATTCACACCAGGTCATCGCTGGCAGCACTGTGACATGCTGTGTCGCAATAATAGCGCGTGAATAAACCACAATCTGTGTTACTTAAAGCTGTGACATGATATATTCTGTGCAGATTGTTATGTCTGCAAATTTAGATTTGTTCTGCAAACCTCAGCTGTACGCACAGCGAGATGTAAGCCAGTTTTCTGCAACATGTTCTCACAAAGTTCCTGTTCCTGTTTGTGCTTTATTCGGTTTTTTTTAAAATTTCAAGTCGTCAGAGCCAGCGATAGAAAACAAAGTGCTGTGAATTCGGTGTGCAAAGAAGTAACGAGGGTAGGTTGTGTAAGGGAATATTGAGAGCTGCTGTGTTGACATGGCCTGGGTCGGTGCCAGCCACCCGTTCTTACCCTCTGCTTTGACCTCAGCTCAGGAGAGGTGGGGCTTTCCTGGCTGCAACTTGACTCCTCTGGTCGAAGTGGTTCTATTGGTGTGAAGAGGCGACCAAAAACATTTACAGAACACTCACATGGACAATCAGTTATGTCACCAAATACTTAATGAGCAGGCATATACTGTAGTGCTTGAGTTTCTATGAATACAAACACTCACACCCTGGTCCCTTCTCTTGCCTCTCTGCCTGACTCACTCCCACAACTATGCAAGCAACTCCAGCTCAGTCACCTAATTGATTCCAGACTTTCCCCTCATCCCTTCGCTCTCTCTGAGCCTCCTCCTCCTCCTCCTCCTTTTCCTCCTTGCTGTCACTGCTGCCCCTTGTTCTGTCCATCTTTCTGGGCTTTCTGGGTCTCAGTGCCTGCCATGTGTGCATTCAACTTGTTTGCTATTACATGAAAATCTGCTTTTAACGGCTGGGCCCACGAGCATGATTTGTGACATCACGAATAGTTTGGAAGCCAATCCTGGTCCAATATTCAACTTATACAAGTGCGATGTGGAAACTTGAGGCTGCCAGTGCGCATACACTGAGAATGGACTTCAGAGTGAAGTAGGAGACATCTTGTGTCCAGCAGGAAAAGTTTAGAAATGAACAAAATGTGCATATTCATAGATTATGGTATTTTTAATGAGCTAGAAAGTGTAGATGCTTTTTTTAAGGATTTTAATGTGGAAATTATACTTTTTTTTTGCAGAAAAAACATATCCGAGACATATTATTGTTCCAAGCAGACTATTTGTATATAGTATGGTTTAATACATGTCTGGAGAGGATCTTTAAAGTTCACAGTTTTTACACCTGAAGGACCACTAACTGGATTTGATAAGTAGACTGCCGACAGCAAAGTCTTTAACCAGAAGTTGTAAATCTAACCTGTGTAAAGGCAATGTGAGTCACTATGCCTCATGTTTAAATGTTTGTAAAAAATGTGTAATCTGTTTTAATTCAAAAGCCCACAGAGTTTCCTGTTGGTGGTGGTGGCAGTGTGTTTAGAGGCATGTCAGAGACTCTGTTGTGTTGAGCTGACAGGTGTGGCTGAAAAGTTTAGGAAATGGTGTCACTGGATTGTGAGAATGTGTGGGTGACCGTCACATGGACTGGGGTGGAGAATGCAGGGTGTTTGCTGTTTAATGATAGAACAGAGGCGAGAAAGTGTGAAGAAAAGCTTCTCTTTGGTTTGCTGCAAAATTATATTTTACAGTGTCAAATTGTAACCCATAATTGTAATAGTATTCCAACAAGCATATTACATACCTTCTGTATTGAGAACATGTTCACCGCTATAAGTGTAAGGCATACAGTGGGGCAGTGGAGGCTCTGAATACAAACACGGTTGAACTGAGAATTACAAGCATACACATCAGTATGTACAATTTAAACACTTTGGCCAATTGTACAGGGTTGTGCAAATACACAGTATTTACATATATTTGATGTTTAATTGACCTCGCCTGATTCTTGGTCTTGTGTGTAAGAGAATTCTTTCCCATCAGCCAGCTCGATGCTCATGTGACTGAAAATGGCTTCGGAAAATGATGCTTATGGTGTGTTTCAGTGTTTCAATTTATTAGCCGATCCATTTGTAGTCAGCAACAACTCCTGAAAATCGTCCTGTTCTGTTTTTGAAACGGTCAGCTTTAATGGCCTTTTCATTTTCTTTGGTGATGTCTTTAGACTTCATCCAGCACCTCAGGGTGTTGATAAACCACTTACACTCATGTCAGGTAGTGTCATAAAAGTGTAGTGTGAGCTTACAGGACACTAATACATTTAAAGACGCGTGTCCAATTTCTCTCACAGCAACTAACATCGCGTTATAAACCTGGGTGTGTATGTTTGTCTGTGTTAAGGGTTCACACACGAGTGTACTCAAGCGCATGCGAAGAGGATCTTTGATTTAGTAAAATGCTGAAAACACAGTCAACTCACAGGAACAAATATGAATTCATTTTTTTAATTTGCTGATTTTAAAACTAGTTCATATTGGACGATGTTGATATTGAGATAATGTTCTGATAATCATCACAATATTAATTATAATATCGCCCACTTCCACAAACTTTGTTCCCTGTAATCTATAATCAAAGTTTAGTTGACTGATTTGTGAATATATCCACATGGGGGACATGCCATCATCATCATTATTATCATCATCCTTATCCCGCTTTCCCTGTGTGTCCCTCTGTCTCTCTGTTTCCCTTTTTGTCCATCTGTGCAGCCTTGTAAGGTCCCTCTCTCTCTCTCTCTCTCTCTCTCTGTCTCTCTCTCTCTCTGTCTCTCTTTCTTATTAGTAAAAATCACATAAGCATACTAAGGCATGTTGCCATGCACAAGCACCACAGGCACTACACACACACACACACACACACACACACACACACACACACACACACACACACACACACACACACACAGCAAACAGAGACCAACCTCTGCTCAGACATGCAGCAGGGCAGCTAATTAGTAAAGTGGCAGTGGGGTTTGTGTGAGATCACACACACACACACACACACACATACACACAATGTTACATACACACGTCTCCCAATGAGAGCACATAGCCTGCACACTGCAGAGACACCACTGGACACCACAAGACTGCTGGTGCTATTGATCCAAGGCAAATGAGTGAATGCGAGAGAGAGAAAGAGAGAGGGAGAGCAAAGGAAGGAAACGTGTGGAGAGGGGTCATCGTGTGCGAGACAGTGTTGTCACACCTCAACTCCGGCCTTCTCTCCTTCTCCGATCAATACCGTCCTTGTGTTTGTTAGCACGGTATTGTAGTGGCGAGTGGTCACTCCCTCTAGTGGTGTGAGACCAGCACAGTTAGGGGATGCGAAGGGGGGGGTGGGTGAAAGACGGATGTAAAAAATGAAAAGAGAGAGGGACAAACAGAGAGAGATGGAAAGACAGGGTTATATACAGAGGATGCGATAGAGAGAAAGAGAGGTGGAAATATAGAGTGGTAGTGGCGACCCAGTTCCATCACTGCTTGTTTGTGTTTGGGGTGGCGCGGTAGTTAAGAGCATCGAGGCACGGGGATGGGGGAAGGAAGTCTGTGTGAAATAAACACGCATTTGTGAGGACGTTACCTCACTGTACACACACTCGCACATATGCATGCAGAGTCAGGCCCGGAGCTTGCATGTGGCACTGAGGCACTTTGGGAACCAGTTGTCTCTCACACACACACACACACACACACACACACTGCTCGCATGAAGATGGACACACACGCATGCACACGTTAATAATGGTTCTGACAATTTTGATGCCTGATGTTCCTCTCACACTAACATGTTCATAGTGCTGAGGCGAACATTCATGCACACTGCACATACACAGACACCCTGTGACCATGCATATCTGTGCACACACTGTTTTTGGAACTACAACACATATCTTTTTTTGAAACATCAGCCATCAGACATTTTTATCTGTGGCAATTTATTTTTGGATCGTTCAACATTCAGTGTACACAATAAAAATGTCAAATCGGTGCATATTAGACATTTTACTCTTTAATTAGGGCTCATTTAGTGTACATTTATTAGTGTATATTCTGGTGAAAATTGTATTTTAAAAATATTTGCAGCACAGACTGTTGCTTCACTGTTGTTATTATATATAAAATATATATTTTGTACTGTTAGTAGGGAGTCTGGTGCATAATCAGTCAGCCCATTTGCGTTTTCTCCCAATATTTTCTTCACTTTCTATCACAAACATCACTTTTGGCTCTATGTGGGACTTAAAATCTGTGTGAAAATAATTTTTTTTAATGGATCAGTTTCTTTAAAAAAAAATCTGGCTCCCTATCAGTGAAAATCTGTTTAAAAAAACAAAATTGATGAGCTTTCAGTTTAATCTAATTGAGGTTGATTACATCCAGTTCCTTTAAGATCTTTCAGGCATGATGCAGTTCTGTGTAGCTCAGGCTGTGGTGAATGATGGATCATGATACTTTAAAGCCCTATTGCACTTAGCTGTGCATTTAGTGTCTACAGCGCACTTCTCCCTTGGGCCATCTGTGTTCCTCCTCTGATTAACAGGCAGTAAAAACTCAAAACATGACGGTTACTGATTGACTGCTGGTGAAATGACAGTTTCATGTTGTTTTCTCCAAGTGTACGCCTCACACATCCTGGGACATCACTGCGTTAATGTATCAGATCATTGTTTTATTTCACACTCCTCTTTCTATATTTACAATGTTTGTGTGAGATTGTGTATGCATGCTTGTGTGGATGCCTGACCTTGTTTGCTTGCAAGAGTGATTTGTCACACCTTGTATTGATATGGTGCAGTGAGCTGGCTCTTTGACAGCTACAATATAAACAGGAGCATCCAATGTGGATCGCATGTTTTCCATGCATCTAAGTATGTGCTGCTACCCCTGTTGGGATTTGCAAAACTCATTGTACCTGCTCTTTTAAGAGCTACAATGGCACATTCAGGAATTAGGGCAGCAAATGTGGAAAAGTTTTCTTTAAGTCCATTTCTCTGGGGTGTGTGGTTCAGTTTTGTTGACTTTTGGGTGGGAGTGTTGGGAGGATGCGAGGTAGAGGAGTCAGTGACACAGTTTTGATGTAATAGGGGTCAAGAGGATGCGGTGGGGATGGTCATGACGAGAGTAAATGAAGATGGGTTGTGGAGGATTGGCAGAGTGGGGGAAGAAAAAAAAAGTTGGGAGATTTTTAAGAGAGGGAGATGTAGAGACAGTGAGAGCTAATGAGCTGGATTTGCTGGAGACTTGGCATTCTGCTCGTGGTGCTCGCTCTATCTCTCCTCTGTAGAGGAGCTGGCTAGAGCGAGCTTCCTGTCTGAGCCCTGAAGCAGGAGTAAATGAGGGGTGGAGGGGGATGGGGGGGGCAAGGCAGGGGGGAGGTGGTGGAGGGGTGTTGGAAGCAATAGAACAGAGGAAGGAGGAGAAGGAGGAGGGTGAGGGGCGGGAGGGACCAGTGTTGAAATTGAATGCCAGGGCGCCATGTTCTCACCGCCAGCGTTTCCATGGTTACAGGGTAATTCTGGCGAGTAAGGAAATTTCATTCACTCTGGTATGAAGAATATGAAGAAAAAAACAGGAGGGAAATATCAACAAGGCAACAGAGAAGGAGAAAGGGAGAAAAAAAATCAGGGATGAGAAAGAAGAGGAGAAGGAAGAGGAAAGACAAAACCTCTACTGGGGTTTATGCCACCCATCCCCCAGGCGATCTGCCTCTGCCTCTGTCTCTCATTCCCTTTTTTCTTGTGTATTTCTTCTGTGATGCTTGGTTTGTTTGCCACCACCCTATAAGCAAACACAACACCCACCCACAAGCCAGGAGCCCTGCAGGTATATGGCAAAGAACAAAGAGAAACACTGTTAACTGGCTCCTGTTAGTGTGTGCCTTCGTGTGTGTGTGTGTGTATGAACGGCAATGGGGGTTGGTGCTGGGGGTAGGGTCGGGGGTGGGTTAAATAAATCACATTTGATACATGTGGACTGGCTGCTGACATGTCAGAGGCTCGGGCAAAGTGCAGCTGGTTTGATCATGTTTGTCTTCGGCTGCTTAAATGTTCACAGGAAAAATGGGTTGAGTTAAAACTCTGTATGCGTGTACAAACCTGAGCACGCAAGCATGTGTGTCAGCCTGCACAGATACAAGGCAACACACTCTCACTCTTCAGCTAACTGGGGTTGACAACTGCGTGGGGTTTGACTGGGCTGTCGCTGCAGCCAATCTGACAGCTGTACAGCCAAGCACCTTCTGTACACACACACACACGCACACACACGCGCACGCACGCACGTGTACACACAACTTCATCATCAGTGTAATTTCTGATATGATGTGCAGGTTTTCGCATCAGCACATGCAGCATGTTTTGACAGAGTGAGCTATAAACACATGTAGTTAAACGCTGAATCGTGTGTTGTTTATTATCCTCAAGCTGGTGTGTGCAGATGTTTCGCTGTCACAGAAAAAAAATGTATAATTATTTCTTTCTCCTCTTCTTTCAGTTGCTGAGGAGGGGCTCTGGGAGTGCGGACTGTCCTACGAGTGCCGGACCCTCCTGTTCAAGGCCATACACAACCTGCTGGAGAGGTAAAACCATCGTCATTACCCAGAAGCACTTCATTAGCTGCACAGTGAGGCAGCTGAATGATATACAGTGAATATGAACAGTATAATGAAGTTATAAGCCAATATAAGTGCTAATTAATGTCTTTTCCAAAAACTATAACTCCTCTTATGGGCGCAGAGGCTGGTGTATAAACAGATGAGGAACAACAATATAGAGCAATGTAATTGTAATAATATGAAACATCTTATAAAAGAAAAGAAAAATACTGTACCTTAATAAACACTTAAAAATGTCCTTACATTTGGATACAACTCCATAATAGGGTGTTATAAACCATTTATTAAATGTTTATATAGTGCTTGTAAATGCTAAATAGGGCAGTTAAAGTAAAGTATTTTATAAAACTCATAGAAATATGTTTTTGTTAATTTAATAATATTACAGTAACTGAAAGTAGGATGTACTTTTTGGTGCATGTTTGATTTAGTGAGCATGAGCATACTGTGTAGAAAGTTTTCCTGATGGATGACTAAAGTTGATCTCTTAGTTTACTGGGCAAGTCAGACCCCAGTTAAAATGCACTTACATCCACTAATATTATTAATAATAATAAATCAAATTTATTTAGCACTTTTAGAAGCTAAAATTATTTATTTATTTATTTTGTATTTTATATATATAAACAACATGAATCTGAAACATTTAACATCATCAGTAATTGAAATTAGCACTCTAAATGTAAATTCTGTACATAATTTGAATTATATACAAAAATCACCAAACAAAAGAACTTCATGTCATATTGATAGACAGCCTTAGTTTTCTTCCAGCAGCTTCACCTTAATGAAATTACAATCTGAGTGCTGAATCACTTGCTCAAGTACCCAAAGCTCTCCTTTCTGAGTCAGAGCCATCTGTTAAATGAAGCAGCACATATTTGCTCTCTATTAAGTTAAGCATCAGTGATCATCATAGGGGGCAGGCTGAATTAACCTTCCTATTACCTTGAAGCTAACTCCTTTTATAGCTCACTATTTCAACACAGGAGGGATCACTTCCACTTTCTCTTTCATATAGTACAGGTGAAATCGACCTCTGTCACTGACTGTTATTATTGTCATTGTTTATAATTAAATCTGAATTAAAAGAGTCTTAATCAAACAATTACAGATAAAGCAAGTATGAATATTTCAATAAAACGGGCACAGAAAAATAACACTTAGAAAAGACAAATGTTAAGAATGACATTACAAAGTACAGTGAGTACAATGCATAACACTTTATGTACAAACTGCGAGGATTTTGTGAGACGTTGCTGAATTTGTCCAGTCAAGGCTCCAGAGACTAGACTTATTTATGATATAGACCAATTTGGGCTTGTAATGGTCAGGGGAGACTGTTGTATGGTTCACTGTTTTTGAAATTTTCAGCATAAGATTGGAATAACAGCAAGCAGGTGGTTGGATGAAGTCTCAGGGTAATCAGTTAGACAGACTGTACAGATGTTTTGTTGAGTTAAGGAAGTGGGACATCTGCCACTGGGGCTAAGGCAAGATTTATAGGAGCCCACTGCAGTAGGCTTTCATTTGATTTTATCATTGTTATCGATAGACATAAATTATCCTCAACGCCTTTGTCATGCTTGTTTCCAGTGTGGAGTTTGACGTGGGACAGAAACCAAAGATATGTACAACATTTAGAAAAATGAAACATTAGTCAGATGACCCTAAACTATACACATTGTCAATACCTTTTACAGTGTCATTCTATAGGATATAATTAGATGAGACAAAAACAGGGACATTACTTTGCCAGTAGGGTTTCTAAAATTGTGTGTTGAAGGTTGGCTTGACACAATTTCAGACAGTTACTGTCGCTAGAAAATTGACATCTGGGTAACAAAGTGGTGCCTAGATGGAGCTGAGGTGGGACAAGCAAGACACCAACACGTCAATTAAGTGTAATAGCTTGAGACACCTGTCAATCAAGCACACGTGCCGCCCCAAACATTTTTCTCTTCAAAGCTGCTGTAATCAATATTTTTATAACAACAAATGGGTCAAATGATGTGTAAAGTGGAAGTAGTTGCTCATAGTGGCAAACTCACAGAGAATTATCACCCGGCTGTGGTGCTCCCCCTACGCCCTGCAGAGTACGTCAGTGTCGTTCAGCTTCATTTCCAGATGCATGCAGGTGTTTTCATTGCAAAAGCTACGATAAATCCGCCAAACACAACAGGCAAAGTTAGCGACTAGCTGGTGAACAGCTGAGCATTTAGCAGCTAATCAGCCAGATATTTCCCCGTGGAGTTGGTGCAAACCAAAACAGAGCTAAAAGGAGAGGAAACCCCAAATGGATGCAAATGTTGCTCTTTGCGTTTGCTAACATGTTTGCCATATCAACTTTATATGGTGATAATTTACTGTATAAATGTTGTGTTTACAACTTGTTGTAATCCCCCATGTGGCCAAAAAATCAATGAATGCAGGTTTAAGCCTTAATATTCGCTCCAACTAGACATACAGTAGCAGAAGCAAAATTTGGCATTTGAGAGCCTAACATGTTGTGGAAAAAATACTGGGTTTATAATGAAGAGTTGGTTGTAGCCTATTGGCTTCAATACCATCAAGAATATTTTTGAGCCAGCATTTAATTGAAGGAACTGCACCTGGAGGCTTTACGGCATTAGCTTCAGCAATTACTCACAGTAGTTGCTCCTTGGATATAATGCACTGTTAACTCCCTTATGGTATATTCTTCTTTGTAAGGGCTCCAATGAAGTGACTATGCTTAGGGATGCACTGATCCGATATGCTGACTTGATTCTGAGCCAATACAGACCTTATTAAATGGTTCAGGTATCAGCTATGATGTGATCAATCCACATTAAATAAATTTTCTTTGTTAGTGTAAAATGAATGGTTTCCGAGAGAGAGAGAGAGAGAGATCTTATGTGCAATGAGCAGCCATGGTCAGATAAGAAAACGTGTTGATGAGAATGCACCAAAGATGGTAGAGCTGGAGGCTGAAAGGTTTGGATAGCTCAGCCTGGCTGAGTGGAGAGTCCATAAAATCATTTTGTAATTCCCTGACCCGGGTCAGAGGATCCAGCGGGGAATCCACTGGCACCTGCTCACAGAGACGAGTCAAAGTTGTGAGAGCGCTGAGTTTTGTCTGTGAAAGGAGGCTGAAATGAGGTGAAGAAGTGCACAGATGGTTGGGATAGCCAAATAGGGAGCATGATGACTGAACTGTTTGATGTGATCAGATTTTCATCTGATGAGAGAAAAGGTTTTTGGAAAGCTACATGTGTGAAATGCGCACCACTTTGTGGAAGGCAGATTAGCAAGAAGATTACCTTTCTTTTTCCTGTGCACTTGTCATAAACTTCATATGTCAGCTGTTGCTGACGGATGTAGCTGAGGGACAGTCCCTGCTGCAGTTTACGTGTAATAAGGAGAATCATAAAACAATAAGTCAATATTCCGTTTTGCAGGTCTTGTGGCTTATTTTTGCTCTAGATCAAAGTGATTTAACTTGGGCAACTTAATATAAAAATACATTTAACAGTTTCTACTCATAAACTATGAAATTCACAACAAGGCCAGAAATTTATATCACTGAAGCTGTCATTGAGAAACAGTCTGCGATGTAATGAATCAAAACCTCTCTTAAGCTTCACAAGAATACTATTTGTTGCATGATTCTTATATGGAAATGTATTATATGTATTGTTCAGGTGTTTGTTTTAATGGATCATCCTCTTGCTCATAATGAGAGAGAAGACAGAACTATTTCCCCGCTCTCCTTTTCCTTGTCTAATGAATACTCTTTCTCTTTCTCTCCTCCTCTGTTGGCTTCTCTTTCTTCTTCTCTTTACTGCTGCAGATGTTTGATGGATAAGGGGTTTGTGAGGATCGGGAAGTGGTTCTTCAAGCCACATGAACTGGAAGAGAAGTCTTTGGGCAACAGGTAAGTAGAAGTGTGACACAAAAGGCCGTGTGAATGGCTTTCATGAGATTCAGTATTTGTCGAGTCTCCTCTCCTTGATGTTCCGGCTGCTGGCTCGTGGTGTGAGACTATTAAAAACCAGGACAATGAATGGTGGTGAGAGGTGAGAGCCGAGCTGAGTCGAGCTCTCGCAGCTCTCTCTCTCTCACTCTCTCTCTGGTGAGGGGAAGGTGTATGTGTGTGTGTGTCAGTGTCACACTGTGTAACTGTGTAGGCAATGTGGGAGACAGACTGAAACAGAGTTAAAAGAGGGGTGGGTGTGATGACAGTAGCTCAACTTGTTGCTTCAGCCATTATAGTTCCCTCTCACGGCTCAGCCTGCCCACATCAGCTGCTCCTGCTGGTGAGGATGCAGCACTCCTTGCATCTCTAACACAGCACACCGTGCTCGGATGCTAAGTATTCAAGTAAATGGCCCCTAGGAAACCACTTGGCTGTCAAATGGCTCATTCTAAAAAATCTGTTGTTTGCTTAGATGCAGCAAACACAAAAATCAAATCGTCCCTCTATTTATATTTACTTTGTAGTTTTTGAACTGGAGAGCTGTACATTTAATTGTCATTCAAATGTGGTGCAAATTAAGAGATGCACAGGAAACTCGATCTGTAGAAAGTTGCTGACACAAGTGCAGTCTGCTGCGATGTGCTGTAGCAAACTCAGGTTTAGCTGTTCAGAGCAAGTGGAAGTCCCTCAGTGAGGCACACTGTGTGACACCTCAAGAGAGTGTGTGTCACTTGTGTTACGTGCGTATAGTGTTTTCAATAATAATGTGAAAAAGCCTGATGTGACTGTGGAATTTTTGTAGCTAAAAGCACTGTTGTGGTAAAATATACTGCACATACAGGTGATGAATTAAAGGGAAAAAACACTGAATAAATGAGTGGAGAAGCACAATGGGTCACTGTGAATCATATGTTATGGCTTTCACAGTCATCAGATCTCAACCCAAATGAATAATATGGGAGATTTTGAGATGACGTGTCAGACTGTGCTCTCCATCACTGTCATCAAAACAACAAATGAGGGAATATCCTCTAATAGAGTTCAAGAGACTTGCAGAAAAGAAGCAGCATTGAAGCTGTTCTGGAGGCTTTACCAAGACATTTTAATGTTATTTGTTTTCTTTAATTTGTCAGCCATCTGCACATACAGTATACACTATACTAGCTTGTAGATTAGCTTATGTAAATGTGAGTGTATACATACTTCTGTGTCCTATAAACACTTTATACGCTACATGTGCACCAAACTTCCCACATTGTATCTCACGCCACACAAGGTGACCCCCAACCCTTATTACCATGGTGACATTTGGTTGTGACAGATTCCCCCGTGTGCATTTATTGGGTGCATTATCCTGTTTGACTGTGTGGCTGTTTCTCATTAATTATCTCAGTGAAAAGGCTAAGACTTTGCTTTGAAGAGAAAAGATAATAGAAAAATGATTGGTTATAATTTAAAATTATTATTACAACAGAATATAACCAACATTACGAGTTACCAAATGGGAGTGAAGCAGAGAGAAGTCAGTGAACGATCAGTAAATAACATTTGTGTGGGAAGTAGGAAGGTGTGAAGACATTGGGTCCTGAGTGTGTGTGTGTGCATGCATACAAACATATGTTGAGTTTAGACATTCTGAAATTAAGCTCAGTGTTCGAGTGAGTGCAGAGATGTACGTGTGTGTGTGTGTGTGTGTGTGTGTGTGTGTGTGTGTGTCTCTTTTGCACGTCATGTAATTCCTCTTGATTTTGACAGAATATGTTGTCAGCTGGTACGCCCCCTGCTGAGCCAATCCCGACTTGTACAGTCTGTGAATTATTGAACGTCCTGGAAGGAGAGACAGACAGAGAGAGAAACATTCTTGAACACATAGATACAGACACAAATCTGATGTAGATGTCTGCACTAGTCCCTCTTTTTCACGCCTGCACTCTGCTGCTCTTGCATGTATCACGTTGTGTAAGTGAACCATGACGTTTTTTCTTTCCACATGTCTCCACTGCTTGCTTCCAGCACACATGCAAACACACATACTGTCCTAAATGCACACACACCATCCCTTGTTCCCAGAATAGCAGTGCTGCCTCACACTTGACAGTGTGAGCCGTAAGAACCCCTGCAGATACCTTGCCATCAGTGTTTTCATGCCATGAGGGAAACATTGCTCAGTTAGGCATACACTGACCTCCTGCCTCAGCTGTAACCAGCTCCTTTGTCTCTTCTCATCCTCCCACACTGTGCCGTTTTATCCCCAACAGGGGGCGCTTCAGTGCTAATATCCATGCCATGCCCCCTTACCCGTGCCAACTCCTGTGCCTTGGCGCTGCTGCCTTTGTCAGGCTTATCTGGTGTTTATCTCCTATGTGTCCCCGGGGCACGGCGAGGATTGGCACATCCAGGACACATCCAACCCCCCACACACACACACACCCACACACACCCACACACCCACACCCACACACACACACACACACACACACACACACACTTCTCTCAGCACAACACTCGTGCTCTCTTTGTGTCTGAATGGGAGGGAAGCACTCTGGGTTGGTAACGGATTGCATCAGACGCTGAGGGGAGCGAGAGAGAGAAAGAGAGAGTGATACAGAGAGAGAGAGTGTGAGAGAAGAGGCACTAGGGAGAGGAAGAGCAGGGAGGAGGCTCGTGTGTGTGGTGGGGAGGTGGGGATCAGAGAAGGTGGGGGGTCGTAAATTAATCATTACTATAGACGGCTGAATGAATGTATTAGGGGCTGTCTCTCTCATTAGTTCAGTCAATTCTATGCATGCCAGGTACAGCACCCAGTATATTTGTTTATCTAGGTGCTTTCATTCGCAGTAATGGCCATATACTCATGCATAAATAATGTTCATATTTTACAGTGTAACAGAGCTGTCCTCTGGTACTTGGAACAAGTTGCACTGCCTGTTTAAACTACTAAAACAAAACGAACAAAAAAAAATCCTCACCTGACCTCTCCTCTACTCTACTCTCCTCTCCTGTCCTGTTCTCTCCTTTCCCATGACATTGAGATATGAGCCATCTCCAAGGCAACAAAGATTTGGTGTTATGCCACATCACAAGGTCACAGAATCTCCAGAAATGAAAACAAACCAAAAAATATATGAAAAAACATTTCCTGTTTTCTCACCCCGGTTCCTCTACACTCCACATTTTACCAAAACAGTACTGGGCATGCATCTCTGATTAGATCTGTGCTATAAATTTACTAATCCCAAGATTGTTTGGTTATTTTTATGTGTTTATATGTGCAGGGAAGAAAGGAAGCCTCCCCAATATGAAAACAGCTCAAATTCAAGTTTAATCATAAAAATCAAAAAATATATAATGAAAAAATTGCCAACTGACCTCATTTTGCTCATATTGGTATATTTGGTTAAATCTTACCCCCCGGTGATTTCAGGGGCTCCCAGTTGCATTAAGTGAGAGAACCAAAGTCACATGCTTCTACCTCATTTAGCCTTTGTTCTTCATCTTCTTTGTCAACAATGTGATATGTTGTGCTCAACATGATGCTAATGCATGCAGTAGTTTGGTAGATTTAGAAAGATAAAACTTTTAAAAAAAATACCTTTAAGGCTTAAGTAAATACTTTTAAGGGATCGGATTTGATGTTAGTTCGAAGTTAGTTTTAAAAAAAATTGTAGAAATTCATAATGGAAGTCAATGGAAGGAACATTCAAACGTACTTCTTTCAGAACTCTTCCTAGTTCTTTAAATCACTTAATTTTCTGAGACGTGCTGGCTCCTACAATAAAATTTAGCACAGTGTCAGGTGTTCTGTAAATGTTGCAATAGGAAGGCAAGGTGTGTTCAGGTGGAGGTTCACTTCAGATAAAAAACCCTCTGTCTTGGCATTTTTATCCAGCTTAAAGCCGCTACTATGTAAATGACACAGAAATGCATGTGTATGTAGGAAAAAATAACAATAAAAACCATAACACCACTTTTGTACTCAGCGATGAATTTGACTATTACTGTAACTATGTGCTTCAGTCCATCAGCAGTAAAAAGGCTTTTATAGAGAAGCCACTGGAAAATCTACTATATTTAAATACAACAGCTTTAATCCATGCAGTGGCTCATTGATTGACTACATGCACTGTGAGCCATGAAAATATTAATGTACTACAGGGGAAAGACGTAGTATCTGATGCTGTGCCATGTTTGTGTTATTAAAGTACGTTTTTGGGCGCTTTTGATATAAAAGTTCAGGACAGCCACCCTTTCATTCATAAGTACCCTTGTCAAATATTTGGATTACTGAAATATTTGTATTTTCTCCTTTGCAACGTGTTGTTCTATGTGTGTCCTGGGCCTCCCTAGAGACAAAAAGCAGACAACACGTGATGCGCTATTCCCCCAGATTTCTAATATTACCAGGTAAAACCACTGGGAGGGAGGAATGGAGGGAGGGGGAGAGAGAGAAACACATAGATCAATAGAGAGGATGGTGATACATCACAGCAACAGCCTACCAACAGATCTTTTTCCTCTTTTTTAATTAGGACCACAGATATGAAGGTAGAAGCCTGTGGTAGCTTGCACTTATGTTCTTACTGAGGTTAGCGACTTAGGCTTTTCCACATGGTAGCAGTTGTGTGAGAATATCCCACTGACGAAGTATTCTCAGTTATTCTCTGCTGTCTCTCAGGACTAATTTCAACTGCAATAGACTGATATTTTTTCTGTGCTTTTTGTGCTCATAGAAAGGACAATGAGTGTGTCCTTGAGCATGGCACCTTTTCATTGTGGATCCCTATAAATAGTTGGAGCAGTGGTTGAGCACATATACTGTGATAGCAACACAGGCTAAAGCCACTCACTTGTGGCCACTGAATAATACATCAAGCTGACTACATCTCCCTTATGCTCGTATTAATACTGGTGTGTCATGTGTGCGTGCAGGAACATATTCACACACCTGCATAAGCCTGAGAGTATTATGCGTATTTGGTAGGATTTGTTTGTATGGAATAAACGTATTGTACCAGTGCAGTGGAAGGACTTCTACACAGCATCTGTGTACATACTGCTCACAAGAGCTTACAAGAGGGTAAACATCCTCTACGTCGGTCCACATACACCAGAGCAGAGTCTACACTCCTGTGTTTCCAAGAGATGTGTTCAGATTGTGTAGGAAGGGTTAGGCAGCGAGAAGGATGAAGATAACTCATAATAGTGCTGCTGTGGTGGCAGAAAGAGAATTTAAGGTACAGATTAAGGAGATTAATCCCCCAGATTTGAGAAGATCTAAGAAAATGCTATCATGCCTGCTTAGTGCATTTGACTAGTTAATAATATTTAAACACAATATTTAAACACTTATCACATCTGGGCTTTAGATGCCTCTTAACAGTGAAAATAGAAGCTTTCAGTCTTGTACATGGTTGTTTTACTGTTTATTGCTTTCTATCTATTTCAATCTAATCTTGTTTGATTTTTTGACATGAGAGCATCCCGACAACCAAGATAACCATTGTTATTTTGTGTGCATGTGACTGCACACGCAGACGCATGTGTGTCAAGTCCATGATGCATGTCGGACATTAACCAGCTCCCCTGCTGGCTGGCTGGCTGGCTGGTGGCGTCGTGATGGGGTGAAAAGACACGTGTTGTCACATGAACCACAGTCGCTTTACCTTTTTTTCCCAGTGGCATTCAAACGTGCATGTGATGTACATACTGTATGTGTGTTCACATGTTACGGTGACTGCGGGTTTATGTGCGTGCATCTGTGTCTCCCTCTCATATGCATACAGTATACACGTGTGCACACATCTGATTTAGCTGAATTTATGCTTTAACGCCATAAAAGGCACATACCGTACCCATGAAGCCAAATGAAATAGACATGCACATGTGATGTATCTGTGTGTTCACCGGCTCTACATTCCCTGATTGATTTCACCATAAAACTGTGCTCAGTAGCCACCCATTAAAACTCTGATCTCATCGATATGTGTGCAGCAATTGCAGTGCGTGGCACTGAATTATTCACCTCCTCCTCTTTCTTTCGCATTCGTTTCATTTTGCTCTCACTCCTCATTTTATACTGTATCTTTCCTTGTCCCCCTAATTTCCTCTCTATCTTTCTATTTTCCATTTTCGTCCGTCTTATTCATGCATTTCCTTAATATGTCTACCTCCAGTGCTCACTCAGTCTCCATCTTCTTCTATTGCTGTCCTTCCTTCTACTCTGCTCTTCCTCCTTTCTTCCTCCTCTCACGCCTCTTCTTTTTCTCAACCACCCCCCCGACTCCTCTATCTATCTCTCTCCTGTACTGTCAGCCCTGAGGCGAGTCTCAGCCATCACTCCTCTTCATTTATTAATACCTGTACTCATACAGCCCAGCACACACAGCTGCCTCACATCTCTGTCCACTGTTCTCACACACACACACACACACACACACACACACACACACACACGCCTTTTGACTGCACAAATGTCCCCGAGGATGCAAGGAGCCCAGTGTGTCCACACACTCGCACTCGCTTACTGTGCAGAAAAATGCCCTTTGTAAAAGGACAGGGAGCATCAATCTCCCAGCTGCGTCAGCCTACAGTTTGATGCTCTTTTTGTAATTCTGCTTTTCCCTGACTCACATTTAATTTTTTATTGTAGTTATGATAGAGCTTAAGTCATAATTGTTATTGCTTATTGGTTAGACTGATTGCGTGTATAGTTTATCAATCGTAATATTGTTTAGCCAGCTGAACTTTCCCTCTCTACACAATATTAAATTACTTCAATAATTTTCATCAGTGGCCTTTTTTGGGCTTTGCTTCGTAATAACATTTATGTATCAGTAATTGAGAGCACCAAGGCGAACAGCTCTTTATCAGCACACAGTTAGTTCCAGCTGAAATATCAAAAGTGTCCAGCCACTAGTTCATTGGGATCGCTGTCTGATTTTGAGACAGCGATACAAAGAGAGAAGAGATGATTTCCAGCAGTGATTCCCTGCTATTTGAGCCAGAGCTGCGGTTTTACGAGGGGTCTGAAGGGAGTCGTAATTTTGTACACACATCAGTCCCGATCAGTGCGCTCACACCTCGTAAAAAAATACAGTAACAATATAAACAGAATTATCAACACAAGAGGGAAATAAATTCGAATGCTTCATTTCACAGCCTTATTTAATCTGTGCAGGGCTATGAACAGAAAGTGTAACATAGTGAAATACATGCAATTTGTCAATCAATCAACTACTAACGTATTTGTCTTAGATGCCCTTAATCGTGTCTATCTATAAAGGTAAATTACTTTTGAAGAATCAGTCCAAACACAGAATATAATTGGAGTATGTGGCATTGTGACTGTATGCACATATGTGCATGGCAGTTAGCTGGACTGGTACTCTTGACTTGCAGCTGTTCCCCTTAGCTTCCCCACGCAGCTATATATAGCTCTTCATATGGTGTAATGATGCACTGAGGACAAAGTTGGAGGGCAGTGACATTGAAAGCATTTTGACTCGTGTTGTAGAGATGTGAACTGTGGAGATGATAGACCAGTGCTGTGTGTGCCTGTTTGTCGCAGGCTTGTGCATGCATATGTATGCGCTTCAGCTCGGCTCTTCCTACTGTGATTGTGCGGCCCTGTGTCCAAACCACCTGTTATGAGGGTGTGTTTTTTTTTCGGCCGAGAGCATCAGGAATGTTTATGAAGCAGAGAAATGTGGCCTCTTCTCTCTTTGGGTGCACTCGGCGCCATCTGGAGGCCGTCACGGCCACAAGATACTTGTTCTCCCTCAAGACCGTGTTTAGTTCTGCCCATGAGTGACTGTGGAACTGGCCATTTTATTGAATTTGATGATCCATTACAGCTCAAATGGAGGTCTAGCTCCCTCAGGGCAAAGGAGATATTACATAGGCAGCAGGGTAATCACAAGGAGATTACACTTCCTGCTGACTTTATTGTCAGCCTGAAATATATAAACCAAGGTGGCAAGCTTTATAGATTAAAAATATACATCAGTGAAGCCGTCCTGGTAGTTAATGGTGTCCAGCCCGCCCACTGGTATATAGATTGCAATAAGGTCCCAACAATTACTCCACTGTGATTAAAAAAAAAAAGAGCAATGCATGATGAACTATGCCTGGGCTGTGTAATAAAGAGAGCACTGCGTATGTAAACATATAGTCACCACAATCAGTCATAAGCAAATGAGGATTTATACCTGCAATAAGGAGCTCATGTGGGAAACGCTGAAGATGATCAATGTAGGTAGAGCTTAGCAAGGCTTTTACAAAGACACACTCTGAGCATGTTCTCTAAATTGCTGTTTGGAGAAAAACACTCATCTGTCAAAGACCGGCATATTCATGTTGTACATTTGTTTTTGAATGAATGTGATTTATGGGTTTATTTAATCTCAAGTTTGCCATCATTAAATGTGATTTAGATTCAATTTAAATCTCAATTGACTTATGTTAACAGTTGTGAAGGTAAATGTGCATTTAATTAAATCGAACAAAGAGAGCTGTTTCCGTAGCTGAAGATTTTGTTCACATCTTTCTATGATCAGCTCACTGTACACGCACAGAAGATATAGTATACACCACATACACCTGTACTGTTTCTGCCTATCTGTGGTCTCATCCTCTAAACCTTTACTGTCTTCTGTCCCCAGTGAACACCTATCATGCTCCTTCTCCTTCTTCCTCCACGGGGAGAGCAACGTGTGCACGAGTGTGGAGATCGCCCAGCACCAGCCTGCATACCACATCACAGAACACCACATCCGCCTCGCACAGGCCTCCATCACACCAGTACAAGGTAATACCACAAACCCATTGTTTTCTTCTATGGCGTATGTAAACAGAACAAAACAAAAAGGATGTTCAGTAAACATGCACTGCAGTGAAGTACAACCAGAAATGTTACCGATGAACATGTACAATACAACGTGCCAGGGCGTATTCTGATCCTTAAAAGTAACATTGCCATATTAAATAAATACTCCATTACAAGAAATTTAAAATATGTAAGTATTATTAACAAAATGTACTTAAAGTATCAGATGTAAAAGTACTCAATGGAGAAAAATGGCCCCTGTGAGTGTTATGCTATTATATATTATATTATTGGATTATTATTACTGATGTATTAATGTGTAAGTAAAAGTTTACTGTTGTAGTTTGGTCAAGGTGGAGCTAATTTGACAAGTTTATATACTTTTGGATGTTTTCGTTTTTTTTACAATACAATATTTCCCTCTGAATTGTAGTGGAGTAGAAGTATAAAATGGCATGAAAAGAATATTTAAGTAAAGTATGAGTACTTCAAAAATTATACTTTATTATACTAATAAAGGTTCATTGCTTGAGTAAATGTACTTAATTACATTTCACCACTGCAGATCAGTAGTTATGTTACTGATTTTATGAAGATTATATAAGCTTCGTATTTCATACTTGTTATTGGCTAAAACAGAAATACTGCCAATCGTATGATTAAATGAAATGAGGTTATTATGGGCGAAGTTAAGGGAACCTTCTGCAAACTCAGTGTATTTACCATTCACTCCTCAGTGTGTATATTTGCTGTGCAATATAATGAAATACAATATCTGTTTTATCCGTCTGCAGTGGTCCTGAGTCCATACGGTCTGAGCGGCACTCTGACAGGTCAGGCCTACAAGATGAGTGACCCAGCGGCCCGGAAGCTGATGGAGGAGTGGAGCTACTTCTACCCAATGGTACTTCAGCAGAAAGAGGGAAGTGGAGAAAAGGAAAAAGAAGAAGCAAGCCAGGCCTATGATCGCAACTGTCACGTGGCAGTGGAGGTCATCATAGGTATGGAAAAAGTCTACTTGTTTGTTGGATTTTTAGAGAGTGCGAAATGGGAAAAATATGTCTCCAGTCGCAGAATTTGCTTCTTTATGGAAAACATTTCACCCTATCCCTTTAGCCTATCCAGTATTTAGACATTTGCTGCAGTGTCAGTCCACACAGACAATGTTCTGCATATTATATACATGCACAGCAGTATGTAGTAACAAACCCTGGTTATCGTTATAGCATGAGAACGGCATTAAAAACACATTAGACCACAGTGATGTTGCTCTACTAAATTAATCAGATTTTATTGTATCAGGATGAATCCTATGAGATGTATCATCTCGTTGTCATCGGGGTCCGTCGCAGAACAAACACTCACAAGCACAAAGAGAAAACAAAACAATACAAAGCACAAGGCACAACACATTCAATTAAATTTTTATTCATATAGCACCAAATCATAACAGTTCAATCTCAGGGCACTGTTCATATAGAGCAGGTCTAGACCGTACTCTTTACAATATTATTTATAGAGACCCAACAATTCCCACCATGAGCCAAACACTAGGCGACAGTGGCGAGGAACAACTCCCTTCACATAACACAAGGTGAAGGAAAAATAAGACAATCTACTCAATAACAAAAACAGAAGAGGGTTACAAACATAGAATAGACACTATCATAAGAAAATGATCAAACTGTATAGTAACAGTTTGAGATAGCATCACTGAAAAGATGTATAATAAGCTAAATAAATACAGCAAACAAATATGTAAAGGTAAATTATTATTTCCTTACAGACAAAGAGGACCATAAAGAAGAACTCATGCAATAAGTGAAGGATCATGCAATATTGTACCAGCAGCTCTTAACTGACTGGCAACACATTTGTCTGTTGCTTCAAATATGCTTTTTTATTTTGCTCCAGAATTGTTTATGCTTTTTAAAATGATTGCATTCTTTATAGTAATTAGATTTAGCCCTTCTGACTTTAGTCTTGCTGATATTTCTCAGTTATCTATACGTTTCCCAATCAGCATGTTCCCTTGTCTGATGAAATTTTGCTGGTATGCTTTATCCCTTTACCTAAGAAGAGACACAAGGTAAATGTCAGCCCTTAACTTTTGAAAGTTTCCAGGGGGCATGTTTATTGACCACCTTTATGAATTAGTAGAGTAGAAAAAAATCCAAAGTGTTTTGAGCATTTTGGAATCTTATCTCAATTAAAAGGAATCAAATCATTAATAAACACGTCTGCATCCATTTTCTTATGCCGTCTAATTTGAATCAGTTTTGGTGGTGATTTGGGTATTTTTATCTTCCACACACCGTACACTACTGACTGGTCACTGAAACAGTCTGACAAAACACCACTTTTTAAAATTCTATTTGGATGCGAGACATAGATCCAGTTACATAATTATTCTCGTGCAGAATTACTTGAACAAATAAACACTCAAAGTGTTTTGGATCTACATGAGTTGAAAGTAATTCAGAGGCCAAATTTAATTTGAGTTCAGTGTCTGCAATTTTGCTACACAGCCATGTTTCAGAAAGTGTGATTTATGCAAGGCAATCCATGCTCTAAGTAAATCCAGCTTTGGTACAAGGCTCCTAATATTAATGTGTATAATTTTTTAACCCTTTAATATGATCCTATAGCAGTGAGGGAGCAACATCACATTGATTACTGTGTCTCCATGTAGACTCCCAGGCAGTTTAAGCTGAGGTATTCGTGGACGGGGTGTTATTGCAGTGTACTTTGGCTTGAATGATCCTCACAGTCTTTTAGCACATCCCAGAGTGGAAAAGGGGAAATGACTGGAAGGGAGGAGAGAGCAGGAAAGACAGGGAAGTTGTGGTAAAAAGCTCCAGGGAGCTATTTTAATAGCTTTGTCTAATCAGCCTGATCCCACAGCGTTGGTGTGACCTGATTATAATCAAAACACTATAAAAGAAAGTCTGTCTAGTCTTTGTTGCCTGAAATGATAGTGAGCATGAAGAAGTGAGTGTGAAGGGATTTAAGATGATGTATTTCATATGAGCAGTGAGTGAGAAAGTGTGTGATTACATTAATAGATAAGGAGAAAGTGCATTGCTAATACTATATAGCTACTGTACTTGTGGCCAGTAATCATAAATGTCTGGGAAATATATCCTTTTCTTTCCGACTCCTACAAATGGTGCTCATTTTTGACGGTTTCAATAAACCTTGCAATTAAAAATGAGCAGCGGCCCCTCCTGTTGTTTCATAACAGTGAATAATGCCCTTCTTTTCGTCTTCTTAGGTGGAGTAAGGATGACCTACCCAGCTGCTTTAGTGCTGATTGCCCAGGGGGACGTACCAGTGGAGCAGCCTCCACCTGTTCCTGCAGCTCAAGGCCTCAACAGGGAGCCGAACCACTGCAGCGTGCCGCTCACACCGCCCACGTCACCGCAGCAGCCCTGCTCAGGTAACACACACACACACACACACACACACACACACACACACACACACTGCATTAATTTAAACCACTTAACAGAGCGCCGAACACATAAAATTTGCCATGAAATACATCATGAAGAGTCAGGTTTATTCCTCAGTAAAAATGTTCACTCTCTAAATATGCCAACAATCACTAATTATTTACAACCCAATGACAAAGATGAAACAATAAAGATGGTGCTTAGTGTTTGGAGGAGATGGAGGCTAAACTACGCCAAATCTAATTAGTGGGAATGCTGATTCAGCATTCACACTATTGTTATCCTGGTCTTTATTAGTGGGAATGCTGATTCAGCATTCACACTATTGTTATCCTGNCCCTCTTCAACTTGCTCTACTTTGAAATGCTACTGCTTCCGCATACTTCCACATGAGTCCAGAGTCACACACAAGTGCAACCAATCTTTTTAAGACGCATCTGAAGAGGTATGGATTCTGTGTTTTTTGTGATTAATTATATTGCATATCTTTGCATGCGAAGAATATGGTCATCTTGTATTACGTCTGTGTAGTTTAAAATATTTAGTAAAGGTGACATTGTTCATATTGGATTCTACAGCAGAGTGTCCAATCATGGTTTCAGGGATTGAATCAGTTATTTAGTTGTGCTTCCTGAATAGCAACCGGTATGGGCTGTAAATCATATCTGGGAAATTTAACAAAGTGCTTACACATCTAGTTTAATATGTGGTGACGTCCCCAATAACCTTAGCGCGGAGGTAACTCAGCTGACTTTGGTACAGAAGATCAGGGGTTCGACTCCCTGGCAGCGCTCTATTTGAGCTTTAAACAGGTCACAAGATGTTCACCTATTAAGCAATGATTTAGCTCGTTGATATCTTTTACAGTTTTTGAAATATCACAGTTTTAGTTTATGCTTTTTTCAGCCCTTCCGAGAGTTTTACATGAGTGTGTATGTGGTGGAATGTTTAGACGTAGAGTGAGTGACATCATCGCATAGAGTGGAATATTTTGTGTTGTGACCTCTGTACTTTTTAACTGTTAGTTAAATACATCACAAACAGTAATACATACAGATACAAATGTACTAGTGTGTGTGTGTGTGTGTGTGTGTGTTTTTGTCAGACATAGACAGTAATACATACAGATACTAATGTACTAGTGTGTGTGAGTTGCCTCACATTCACTTACAAAGTTAAAGCACTAACTACAAGCTGTCTTATTCACATCTGCATCACTTCGAGGGTACTTCACTTAGGTGTCAGGTGTTAGTCTAATTATTGATCAGTCTCTGTTGTTATTGGGGCTTGGTACCCAAAACCTCGGGTGGGTACCTGTTGTCCTGGCTCCCCCTTGCCGTAGCATTTGTGTTGTACCTCTTCAATCTCTAGTTGTGATAGCAGCCCTGGGCTTGCCCTGACCAGGAATCGAACCCCTGATCTCCTGTACCAAAGTAAAAGTACAGCAGTAAACACACACACTAGCTTTTCTTGCTCACTTCTATCTGCATCACTTCTAGTAGACTTTCAGAGGGTACTTCACTTAGTCTAATTATTATGATCAAGTCTCAGGTGTTGTGTTAAGCCTCTACTAGAGTAGTTGTTATTGGGGCTTGGTACCCAAAACCTCGGGTGGGAAGATAAGATGATATCTCCCCCTGACCTGTTGCAGCTCAAACCTAAGTTACAGGCCTTGAGAAATGAGCTCCAGTGAAGTTGTTAACAGAAAATAATCTCAACTGCATTTACATTTGTGATTTTTTTTTTTTCTCCATTGCTATAGTGCTTGTCAAATGAACGCCAAAATTACAAATCAATCAACAAAATGTGTCTCTAACAT
>LKNJ01004621.1:0-32275 GCA_002120245.1 Maccullochella peelii | reverse complement strand
TATATGTGTGTATATATGTATATATGTGTGTATATGTATATATGTGTATATATGTATATATGTGTATATGTGTGTGTATATATGTATGTGTATGTATATGTATGTATGTGTATGTATATGTATGTATGTGTATATGTATAAGTATGTATGTGTATGTATGTGTATATATATGTATATATATATGTATATATGTATATATACACACACACATATACACGTGTGTGTGTGTGTGTATATATATATACACGTATATATGTGTATATATGTGTGTATATGTGTATATATATGTGTATGTATGTATATGTGTGTGTATATATATATGTATATATATATATAGATATATATATATATATACACACACACACACATATATATCAGCCAACAGATATCCAGATCCTGACGTACCTGTGATAATAAATCAGCAGAGATCATACAGGTCGTGTTTCCTGTGTGTGTGTGTTGGCAGCCGTTCTCTAACGGTCTGGTCACAGTGATGGTTCCTCAGCTGAGGAGAGAGAACAGTCTGTTACTGTGGAGCACGCTCGACCTCAACAGTCCCGTCCACGCCTTCGTCGGACACGACGACGTGGTGCTCGAGTTCCAGTGGAGGCCGCAGAAAGAAGGTGACCAATCCTACGCTCACATTCAGGAGAAGTTCACACACATCCTGCAAAACCTTCGAGTCTTTAGAGCAGCTTTCCGGTCCCAAGAAAATGACAGAATTTACAAAAAATGTCCCAGGAAACAAAGAGTTGTGTGCAATGGCTTTAAAGCGTCTGACAGCTGTTTGTTGTGTTGTCCTGTTGTTGACTCTGCAGGCTCTAAGGATTACCAGCTGGTCACATGGTCCAGAGACCAGACTCTGAGGATATGGAGAGTGGATCCTCAGCTGCAGAAGGTCGGTGTGCAGCCTCAGAGAGATGAGTGTTGTCCTGCCTCTGGTTTACCCTGATGTCTGTGTGTTGTGGTTGTTGTGGTGCAGCTGTGTGTCAGTGACGTGGTGGAGGACCTGATGGAGGGGATGTCTCTCACCGTGGAGTCGGAGAAGTCTCTGTCGTCTCAGGAGAGTCAGCACAGCGTTGGCCCCGCCTCCGAACACCTGCAGGGTGAGAAATGTTTTTTAAAGATGGCTGACGTTTACACGCTGCGTACGCATTTCACTACAGCTGATGTCCAAAGATACCAAAGCAGTTTTTAGATGTTTGAATGTGTTTTCAGAAACAATGAAACTCAGAAGGCAAATAATACGGTCGTCATGAAGACTTCACACACCAGACTACACGCTGTTTATGAGCCTGTGGTCTGCACACCGGACAGTCAGTCTGCAGAAGAAAGAACACCTTCTCTTTGATAGACATTAAAGTAAAACAGTGAATGGTGGTGAGACATCTTGGACAACAAAATGAAATCATTTCAATAATAATTTGACCTCCTCCTGTGTGTCAATCAGCACACGTACAAAAATGGAATAATAACTGAGAACATTATGCTATGACAATTAGTATAAAGTACATACTGTATATGATTAGTACTGTATGCTAAAGCCTAAATAAGTCTTTATCCATCTGCTCATGTCTGTGCTTTGAGCTAAATGCTAACATCAGCATGCTAACATGCTCACAGTGACAATGCTAACATGTTGATGTTTAGCAGGTAGCGCTAGAGGAAGAGTCAGAGGATCAGCAGAGTTATTACAGTTCATCCTGAGGGGAACATGAACAATGAAGCACGTTTCATCACAATCCATCCCATAATAGTTGTTGTGTGATGTTTCACACAGAGAGACAGACAGACAGACAGGCTGCCAGCATGACTAATAAAATCAAACTTGATGTTCACAGTTAGTCCAGTCTGATGGACTGCCGACCTGTCGCCTGTCCGTCCTGTCGCCTGTCCGTCCTGTCGCCTGTCTGTCCTGTCGCCTGTCTGACCTGTCGCCTGTCCGTCCTCTCAGATCAGGACGGCGCTCTGAGCTCTGGGGGTCGTCAGGACTCGGCGGTGGGTTCAGGTCTCCCTCAGACTCTGCAGCAGGAGTTCTCTCTGGTCAACCTGCAGATCAGAAACGTCAACGTGGAGGTGAGACTGAACACTGACACAGAATTTGATATTAGGAACTCTTAAATGATGAATTTTTAATATTAATTGGGACCTTCAGGAACACTAACAGGTGAGCAGATATCAGGCGGCAGAAAGATGGAAAACTGTCAAACAGGAAGTGACGTTGGCGTGTTTTGTGCAGATGGACGCTGTGAACCGCAGCTGTGTGGTGTCGGCTCACTTCGGCAGCCATCAGGTTCACCTGGTGGTGAAGTTTCCCGCTCAGTACCCCAACAACGCCGCGCCCACCTTCCAGTTCGTCTCACCGACAACCATCCCCTCCGCCATGAAGACCAAGATCCAGAAGGTACAGATGCTCCTAAACACACCACAACACTCAGAAAAACAACCCAAAACCAAACCCTGAATGCACCTCGTGATTGGCTGACAGGAACAGCTGAGCACACAGTTTCATTTATCTAATTTTGACCTTTTATTTAAACATTTCAAACAGCAACATGTTCCTGTAATTCTTTTCTAAAAAATACAAAATAAAAGTGGAAGTGGCTCTTTGTGTTTTACAGATTCTGACCGACACGTCTCTTCAGAAGGTGAAGAGGAACCAGAACTGTCTGGAGCCGTGTGTCCGACAGCTGGTGTCCTGTCTGGAGTCGGACATGGTGAGGAGGCACACTATTCTTATATTTTGTAGTTTTCAGCTTCATCCTGTGACTTGACCTCCTAACAAAGGTCAGCAGGTAAATCTTACAGCAAAGTAACGTCTCTCCTCTCTCAGACGCAGGAGGACGGTCCGGCCTCTGGCCCCTTCGTCCTGTCCAACCCCGTCACTCCGGTCCTGCAGGCGTTTCCTCGAGTCACCAACACATACGGCTCCTATCAGGTAACAGACGCACACATGCAGCACAACGTCCATCACAGACTGATGATCCGGACAGAGGAGGAAGAGTTGTAGCTCCGCCTCTCTGTGTGTTACTTTGTTCCAGGACGCCAACATCCCGTTCCCTCGGACCTCCGGCGCTCGTTTCTGTGGCACCGGCTGTCTGGTTTACTTCACTCGACCAATCACCATGCACCGCTCTGCCCCGCCCACTGAGCCCACTCCCAGGTAAACACACAGAGGTGTTTTGGATGGAGAATTTGCTTTTACAGTATCAAGTTCCCACAACTCATGAATGCAACCAAAATAAAATGTTAATACGTCTGGTAGTGGCTTTAAAATGTGTAAAGAGTCAATCCATTCTGAATGTGTGTGATTTTTCATATTTACAGTAAGTTTTCTATGTTCACCTGCACACACATTACCTGGTCAACATGCAGCACTGTCCTGTTTCTGAGTGTCAGCTCTCCAGAGAAGCTGGAGGTAATCTCAGCGAGATCAAGATGACATGTCCGATGTTGGATTCACTTGAGTCAAAGACAGAAACCATCAGCTTTTATCTCCCTGTTGATAGAAATGACTCTACAGCTCGATGATAATGGAGCTAGGCAACAGTTTCCCCCTGCTTCCAGTCTCTGTGCTAAGCTAGGCTAAACACATCCTCTGTGTGTGTGTGTGTGTGTGTGTTCAGGTCCCTGTCCGCTCTGTCGGCCTATCACAGCGGAGTGCTGACTCCGATGAAGATGCGTTCAGAGTCTCAGAGCACTCTGCGGCTGTACAGCGGCAGCCCGACTCGCTCCGACAAAGACACCGTCTCCATCTCCTCCTTCTACTATAAAGAACGGGTGAGACACACACACATTTTACTGATCTGTGAAAAGTCGTGTATATACTGTGTGTGTGCACACACTGAGCAATTAACCCTTTCTCTACTTTTGGTGACGTCTCTCCAAACTGTATGGAAGTTGACTGAAACCAAATCCACTGAGCACAAAGCAGATGTGCCCAGTGATCTGTCAGTAGGTGCAGGTATGAGAGCACAGAAAAATGATTATTTTGTTTCATTATCGGTTAAAATTGTCATCTAATTTTCTGTTGATTGAATATATTCAGCTCATTCTGGCAGGTGAGTGTACACGGCGCCTTAAGCTTCCAGGTGAGTCGCCCTCAGCAGACATGTGACAGCAGGAAGGTCACAGGTGTAAATAATGAAATGAAGAACGTCTGGATTCAGTTTCAGGGTCCTGGTGTTGCTGGTTCACTGTGACAGAACAGAGCCATCATTAACGTTTATTAGTGACCTGCAGGTTTCTCTCTGTGACGAGTCAAAGTGTCTGCTGGGAGGAAACCACCTGCTCGCTCTGAAGTTGGGACAGTTTGTCTTCCTCTCATTCAAACTCCAGCTGAGAGTGAAACACTCACAGTGACATCTAGCTGCTTCCCACTGTGACACAGCTGTGACAGAAGTGTGATATGGAATAAACAGCTGGAGGAAACACTGAGTTGTCTTGTTCTGCGTCAGTATTTTAGTCATTAATTAACTTCCATACAAAAACAGTAATGAGGGGTAAAATAGACAAACGGCACTCTTTACCTCTGCGAGTCCATTGTGTCCTATGTGAAGCTCCGCCTCCTTCACGGTCCACATTCCCAGCAAATACACTGAGCCGATGGGTAGTTCAGGGCGCCTGGGAGTGTGGAGCGCTGCCGGCTCTTTCAGCAGCCAATGAGTGACAGTGGAGTTACCTGCTGATCAGCAGCACCTGACAAGCTTGTTGATGTCTTGTGAACGTCCCGTCTGTCTCTCACTGGCTGTCTCCCTGATGGGCTTCTGTTTGTTTTTTTTATTTTTTCTTGTGTTGTTTTTCTCCGGCCAATCACCTGCCCCCATGCTGCTGTGGGCCACTCCTTCCTCCTTTTCTCCTCCAATCAGAAGCTCCCACTCTCTGCCTCCCGTCGCTGGTCTGTCCAAACCCTCCATGATTGGCCGGTACTGAGCTCTGTCCATAAAGTCATCCACGCCTCTTTCCATCTTCATCTCTCCCTCCTCCTCCTCCTCCTCCTCCTCCTCTGGGTTTCTCACATTGTTTTTTGCATGTCACTGATTGGCTGACGTCCCCTCGACTAACAGACTGAGAGCCGTGTCACTAACAAAGTGAACTTACATCATGTGACCTGAATTTGAATTTTGATGTGAATCAGTCAAACTGGATGATGTTTATTTTCAGGTTAAAGAAACACTTCCTGATTTTGTCATCATGTTGCCTTTACTGACAGTCTGTCATTTATCTGCTCATTAAACCTGAGATCAGCAGCACAGTTAGCTCACTGAAACTGAACGTACCTTGTTGCTAAAGCTTCTCCTCTCCCATTCAGAATTATTTATTACAAATTTCTGTACTTTTTGTTACCTTTTTCTAACCATCAAACTGTTTTTAATAACTAAATAAAAGCCATAAAAGAAGTTTTACACCTACAGTATATCGTCATAAAACAGAGTGTGTATGGAGGTCATTTACAGCTCAGCTGTGAACTGTGTTGAGTTTTAAAGTTTAAAGTGAGGGCAGGAATACTTATGTATTATAATATGTATTTACATACATCAAAATCAAAATCTTGGAAAAACCAGTATGTGGGCGGTAGCGTTTAAAGGTCTTAAAGAAATAGTCAGACATTTAGGGAAATCATGCTTGAGTCTCTGCTGGTTGCCTGGCAACCTCACGGTGACAAGAACGTGAATGCGCCCAGCCAAGAAATAGTTCCTGCACGTAACTCCCCCCAAAACTACAAACTGTGTTTTAAAATACTTCTGTGTGTTCAGATTAAACAAACGAGCTACAACGTGTTCATCAGTGGTGGATTTTTGTAACTTTCAACAGAGCCAGGCTAGCTGTTTCCACCTGTTTCCAGTCTTTATGCTAAGCTAAGCTAACCACGTCCTGACTCCAGCTCTGTACTGAACACAGACATCCACATGCCTCGGTCACAAACTGCAGACGTTAACCTCGACTTGATGACTTGTATAGATTCTCCGTTTTCCACAGACTTCTCTCAGAGTATAATTTAAACATTTCAGAAGTGTTTCCAGTGAGCCAGACATTTCCTGCAGTTCTCTGTGAAGCTGTCGGCTCTGCAGCATTTAGCAGGAATAACTAGCATTATTAGTTACTGTTAGCTAAGCTACCATCAGCCTATGTGGTTCACACAAGAGGCAGAAACTAGCAGCACTGCCTAGCATCGTTAGCAAAATTCAAATTCAGAACACAAACTGCTGCCTGACTTCCTGTCTGTCTCCAACTGTGTCTAAAGTGGTTAATGTTCACTAACAGTTAACAGCAGCAGGTAAGTTTCTGCCATCGCCAGCACAACTCCATCTGGTTGTTTTTAAGAAGTCATTTGAAACCAGTTCTGAGGTAATTTGGCTGTTCAGGCTACATAACTGAAAACTAACCGAGTGTTCGCACTGCGAGCGCTCAGAGACAAACTGCCGACGAGTCGACTCAACAGGTTCGTCACAGTTGAACCGTCCACACCAGGCACTGATTTACACTTCTAACCTCCAGGCAGCCAGCCAATCGAAGCACACTATCTCCCTGTCTTCATAAAGTATGACTGTGATCACACACGGCTTCAGTGCAGCGATAATAAACCAATGAAACAGGAAGCATGGGTCCTGGTTTCCTCTTAAAGACTTCTGAAAAGCACCTGCTGTAGCTCTGAGTAAGAACTCTTTTTGAAACCGATAGTTTTGGACAATTTGTCAGCTGCTGCTGAGACACAATCAGGAACCTAATTTAGCAACTAAGCTAACATCTCAAAATTCAGAGAGATCTCACATTTGATCAGATGCACTGAGGATATTCATGGTCCCCAGAGGAAATGTGGTCCCAAACATTAGGATCATCCAGTCCATCCTGAGGCCACAGACGTTCTTCCTCATTAAAGGACAGCAGCAGCTGGCGTCTGAATCAGTGTCTCGCAGTGTGAACAGCCTCTTACAGTAATTTGTCATCCAGACCACTTTTAATCAGGTGGTGCTTTGTCTCCTCTGGGCCTGCTGTCTCCCTCCTCCTCCCGTCTGTCTGTCCGTCTGTATGTCTGTCAGAAATCCCGCCGGTTTAAGACGAAGCGAGAGGGGACGGACTACGGCAGCCGTCCCATCAAACTGGCCGGGAAAGTCATCATCCAGGAGATCTCCTGCCTGCTGCCCGTCCACAAGGCTCTGGGAGAGAGCTACATGTGAGAGACCAGGCTGGACAGCACTGACCCACACACACACACACACACACATTACACACACACAACACACACACACATTACACACACACACACACATTACACACACACATTACACACACATTACACACACACAACACACACACACATTACACACACACAACACACACACAACACACACACACATTACACACACACAACACACACACACATTACACACACACAACACACACACACATTACACACGCACACATTGCACACATTACACACGCACACATTGCACACATTACACACACACGCACACACATTACACACACACGCACACACATTACACACACACACACACTACACACATTACACACACTACACACATTACACACACGCACACATTACACATTACATTACACACACACACACATTACACACACTACACACACACATTACACACACACACATACATTACACACACACTACACACACTACACACATAACATTACACACACACACACACATTACACACATTGTTTTTTTTACATTTTTAAGTTCAAGACATTAATTGATTATTTGAGAAAATACTCTGCAGATTAATTGATAATGAAAATAAGTGTTAGCTGCAGCCCTAGCTGACATTCAAAGGTCAAGTCATAAACCATAAACTCACTGAGACAGTTTGTTGACAGTAAAAACACCTCAGATAATGTGTATTCAGTTATATATTAATCTGTTTGTACAGTATTTCTGTGTATTGAGATGTTTTCTGTTGTCAGTCTGAACATGAACGACATCCAGGAAACGTGTAAGAAGAACGCCGCCGCGGCGCTCGCAGTCGGACGCAGAGACGTGGCCAAGGTAAAACATTTTCTATCTGTTTATATTAGACTGAAACATTTCTCCCAGCAGCCTGGTCCCAACCACAGGCCTCCTGATGGTGACGCTGTAGCAACTGGAGTTCATCTGATCCAGACCTGGACCTGGACCTCCAGTTCTATGGTTGTGTTAGCACAAAGGTCAGACTCTAAAACATTTTCAGGGTTCACTATGGGACAATAATTTGGCCAACAGATGAGTCATGGTGACTGAGTTGTGGTAAATTTGATATATTCATACTGACTTTTGAATTTTGTCATTATTGATTTGGTAAATTGGGTCATTGAGCCTCCCTGAAACATGAACAATCAATTAGAAATATGGAATATAACAGAAATATCTGTTTGCTGAATGTTTTCCTCCAGATCAATTCACAAATCTTTCGGTTCAGTCTCATCCTGATGGTGGCGCTATGACAACCAGCAGTAAGGCCACTATCAAACCTGCTGTGTCTGACACACCTGTGTGTGTGTGTGTGTGTGTGTGTGTGTGTGTGTGTGTAGGTGTGGGCCCTGGCATCTGCAGCAACCGGTCAGGACCTGAGTCCAGACTCAGACCCGGACACAGAGACCCCCTGGGCCAGACACCCGTTTGGACGCCACCTGCTGGAGACTCTGTGAGTTTCTTTGTTTCCTCTGATCAGATCAGAGCGAACTGAAGCTTCATGTCAGGCCAGTAACTCCTCTGACAGATAATACTCCCTCCACTGTCCACTCAGTTTGAGTTTTAGTTCACAAAGTGTCTTTCCAACTCCCGAAACCAAAAAACCAGTCAACAACTTTTAGTTAAATGTCTTTGGGTCAAAGAAGATGATTCAGGTGTCGCAGCAGCACAAAGACAGAAATAAGTTCTGATAAATGGAGTGACACAGTGGTGTGTTTAGTACATGTAGAGTAATATGATACCATCTACTATAAAATAATATATAATGTAATAATAAAACAGTATGACATGGAGCGACAGGTTAAAACTCTCAGGACTCTGGAGGGGATGTTGCACAGAGAGGAGTGAAAGTGTTAATGAGATTCTGTGTGTGTTTGTGTGTGAACCCCCCAGTTTGGACCACTACAGTCAGATGAGTGACGTTCAGACTCTGGCCATGCTGTGCAGCGTGTTCAGAGCTCAGGCTCCTGCAGACGCTTTCTCTCTGTACGGACACCACCCAGCACGCTCCTCCACCTTCCCCCCACACCACTCACGATATGTACGTCCTGATCTACTTACTTATTTTGGACTGTTGAAAACGTCACGTTTAGGAAATTGTGTTGCGATTCTTCTTTCTATTGACTAATCGAGAAACTGTGTTTGTCTGAAAATATTCTTAATTCCAAGTTTAAAAAAAGACACAGATGAATGACTGTGTGAAAGCTCCGCCTCCGCTCGTCTCTGCACGCTGTATCAATAAAGTTATGTTGCTTTAAATCAGCTTCAGGAAGTGATGTAATAATGTGTCTGCTGCCTCAGCCCAGCTACACGTCCAGCTCCGTCACCTCGGGCTCGTGCTCCAGCACCTCCGACTCCATCACTACAACCACCTGGAACACAGGTGAGACGCCACAGCGCCACACACAGCCCGGCGGCTGTATTACTACAGCACCATTCACCAACCAATCAGATGTTTTGTTGTTGTTCGCAGGTAGAGACTCTGAGTACGCCAACCCCTGGGGTGAGTCCTCCCCTGACGACTATCGCTATGGCAACCAGGGTTACACAGATCCACGGGAACGAGAGCGAGAGCAGCACGACATGAACAAGAGGTGATGCTGGACTTTAGAAAGAGGGCGGTGGGAGAACTGGTGTGACCGATGATCTGATGTGACTCTGATGTAATTTCCTGTCCTCCTGCAGACTGCTGGACCCCGCCAACACGCTGCAGTTTGATGACTTTAAGAAGTGTTACGGGGAGATCTTGTACCGCTGGGGTCTGAGGGAGAAAAGAGCCGACGTGCTCAAGTTCGCCTCCTGCCCTCCTGAACCTCACAAAGGCATCGGTACGTTTCCTCCACACACCTGCTGAAAGGCTCAAAGCTGTGACACGTCACTCAGTCAGTCTCTGCACAGTCAATACACACGGAAACGCCTTTCCACCAGGAAAAGAAAGAAATGTTATGAATGATAAAAAAAAAAGTCAAAATGATGAGAAACAAACTCAACATTTTGATCATTTTAACTTTGAGTTTGAATTTTCAAGTCATAATTATGAGTGCGTCAGTTGTAGCGCAGCTGTTGACATCCATCAGCTGATGACACACGAGAACATGCCGCCGGTCTGCGTCGCCTTTATGTCATAATAATAAGTCAAACCGATGAGATACATTTTTAAAATAACAAAGGAAGCAGGAGCAGTTTGTGCAGCTCAGACTTTATTCCATGAGCCGACACGACAGCACCACTGAGCCTCCGTCAGAACTCTGCAGACTTGTTTTTTACCTAAAGTTTGTTGAGACGTCGCCTCCCCTGAAGCTCTGAGCGTGTAAGCTACAATAAGGTAAAGGTCATATTTTTGTGTTATGAGGTACTAATGAGCCCACTGTGGTGCTGCTGCTGCGGTCACAGAAACCTGATGGGATGTTCTTCAAAGTCTGACACATGAAACCGGTTTTGTTTTAGGAAAGAAGTCTGTTATTAACTCTGCCATTAGCTCGCAGCTCGCTAAAGCCCATCTTATACTTTCTGCACCACAGCCAAATGAAAACCTTGTGACTATGTCCATGTATTATGCACCCTATGTAGAGTGCCTGAGGGGCCGGAGCCTCTCTGATCTTTTCACGCTGTGGCCCTGCTGAAAGTAACCCTGCGCTCTGTGTTGTCTCCCTGCAGAGTTCGGAGTGTACTGCTGTCACTGTCGCAGTCAGGCTCGTGGCACTCAGTGTGCCGTCTGTAAGCGTCTGACCTTCCAGTGTGCCATCTGTCACGTGGCCGTACGCGGCTCCTCCAACTTCTGCCTGAGCTGCGGTCACGGAGGACACACCAGTCACATGATGGACTGGTTCCGCCGGCAGGACGAGTGTCCGGCCGGCTGCGGCTGCCACTGTCTGCTGCAGAGCACCTTCTGATCCAGCACAGACACCCTGCAGCCTGAAACCAACGCACCTCCTGAGAGGGGAGGGGTCTGAGCAGAGCTGAGGTAGCTCCATCGTGGGATCACAGAGGAGGCTCCGTCCAGCCAACACTTTGCTCCAGAGTACAAACTCCTGGTCACATTGATGGACAGTCATGGTCCCCAGAGGATAAATCCTCCTGACCCTTCCTCAGAACAACATTTCCACTTGGACACTAGAAATACAGAAACCTGACAGTTAGATCATCGTGAAATTCATGCTCCCTAGAGGATGAACTCTCTGTTCTGGACACTGTGACGTTTCCTCAGGATGAAATGATTAAAATGAAGTTTTTCAGCACTGAAATGTCAAAGCTTCAGTCTGTAACTCGTGTCTCTCAGGGGATCGTTAGCTGACCTTTCACCTGTCACTCATCTCGCTGAGGTTTAGGTTACCAACAGGCTGTGAGCTGACACCAACATGAGCTGCTTCTCTCGATGTTCAGTTCTTCTGTTCTTTTACTACAACTAAAGATCTTTTTGCTTTTCAATTCTACTTAGTCAACTTAGTCTATGAAATATCTCAAAATAGTGAAAAATGCCGATAACGATTAGCCAGAGCCCAAGGTGACTTTTTGTCCGATCAAAAGTTAATGATATAAAACTGATAAAAGCAGCAAATCCTCAGTGTGAGAAGCTGGAATCAGAGTTTGACATTTTCTTCCTGATAAAAAAATGTATAATTTATCAAAATTGTTGTCGAAGCATTTTCTGTCAATCAACAAATCAATTACTTGACTGTTTTTTTTTCTCCCTATAGCGAGCCGAAGTGGAACCAGAACTTCCAGGTTCTGTAAGAAAACCTCATTCAAAATCCCATTGACATTTGTGACAATTCTAATAACAAAAAAATCCAGCCTTTCTCAAACAAAACCTTCCTCAACACTGTCCTGTATCTCGCTTCAACAATCTAATATCGTTGTTTAATCCTTTTGTTTTTTAGCGGCCTTTAACAAACACCATTTCCCATAAGCCCCAGAGCTTCATTAATCGAGGCGAGTCGAGCGTCTGTGGTTAGTTCACATGTCTGTAATAACTGCAGGACAGTCGAGCGTCTGTGGTTAGTTCACATGTCTGTAATAACTGCAGGACAGTCGAGCGTCTGTGGTTAGTTCACATGTCTGTAATAACTGCAGGACAGTCGAGCGTCTGTGGTTAGTTCACATCTCTGTAATAACTGCAGGACAGTCGAGGCACGTGCCCCATAACAAAGCATAAGACTGGATGTGATGGTGCGGCGGTTGTTGACTCTGAGAGGACGAGACATTTCTGTCGCTTCCTCCTGGACTTGCATGTTCACAGTGGCCTCACGTGACTCACTGCTGGATACAGACGTGATCGCACAACTGTGAGAGAAAAGTCTCTCTGATGTCCCTCTGGGAGGAAAATGAATGTTTGAAGAGTTTACAAATGTACTTTATGTAAAATAATAATAATAAAAGTACACTTGAATTCAGTCAAAGTGCCATTCATACAGAAACTTAATGAGACATTAAATCTGGAACACAACCCTTTAGGTTTTAATGACGATACGAGCCGCATTGTTCCCATGCTGTGTGTAACTGGAGAATTAAAAAGTTCCTCCACTAGGGGGCAGATTAGGGCTGAATCATCTCTGGCCGACGTCTTTGAGAGTTTCTGATTTGAACATAAACAGAAGTAAACATGGAGACTGCTGACCGCACTTTTAATGGGCATCATTGCATCTTATGGAAACGATTATTTCTTTACAAAAAGGAACACAGGACACACGAGGAAGCCATCACGCACATGTAGTTAAAATCAAATACATAAGTAAGGCTAACGTATCATGTTGCGGCTGTAAAGAACGCTGCAGCCTCTAGGGGGCGTTATCAAAATGTCAATATCATCATCCCCACACCCTGCCTAAGTGTCCATGAGCAAGACGTTGAGTCCCTACCAGCTGCTGCTCTGTGGCTGACCTCTGACCTCCTGGACAGGAAGTTACATGAGAGGTGGGGGCTGTGGTCGGTATCTGGAGGGGGATTTGAGTCGACAGAAGACACACTGGGGCAGCAGCTCTGAGGTCTGTAGTCTGGATACAGGGAACGGCTTTCCACACTCCTCACACTGCAAACACACGTTCTGTCAGTCATCACGAGGCCAACAACAATCAATACTTTATCTAATCTTTTGCCCATGTAAAGCACTTTGAATTGCCTCTGTGTTTGAAATGTGCTATATAAATAAAGCTGCCTTGCCTTGCCTAATAAATAAAGCTGAACACAACATGTACAAATCAAATGATTGTTTTTCACCTTGAGGATGTGGAGTCCTGTTCCTTCAGTCCTCCTCTTCTCCATGACTTCTGGGATTTCCTCCATGTTCTCTATGTTCCATAACCTGACAGTCCTGTCCTACGGAGACAGAGGACACTCTCAAGTCTGGTGTCCCAGCTCCTCACCAGCTCATGAACGCACCACAGGAGCAGACTTATCAAAGTTACTGTTCCATGCATCAGCAACACAACTTTGGGAAAGAATTCACTTCACTGATTCTGCTGCAGTCAGTTTACTGTCAGGTCTTCCAACCAAACATCTGGTTAAACATCAGCAGTTTTCCTTGGTTTTGCTTGTTTACAGGTGCATAAAGGTGTAAAGGACAGCTGACCTAATTTGACCTAAGATGACCTTTAAATCCTGCACAGTTCACCAGGGTTCAAAATCTAAGGGAGTCCACTTGGGACAAACCTGAAGACGAGCTGGAAGCTAAAACACAAACCATCATAAAGGTGTTTTAGTCTCTGACAGTCAGTCGTCGGGTTTCTGCTCCGTCCTGAGTAAATCCACCAGACACCACACTGAGCCTCATGGAGAAAAAATGACGGGGACCCGAACCTCCTACCTCCTACAGAAGGACCGGCCTTGTTTAAGAGGCCCCAGCACAGCTGGAAGATCCTGAACATCCTGCACAAAGTTCAGCAGGTCATCAATGCTAATACAGCTAAAAAGGTTTGTAAGCTGAACCTGAATGCTGAGTTTAGTGTGACAGTGATCATGCTGATGGCGAAATGTTCTGGACCGAGACGACTGGTACCTTGGAGGCAGAGACCACCAACTTCCTGTCAGCGCTGACTGACACATCAGTCACCCAATCACAGTGGCCCTGTGACAGAGACAACAGAAAACATGAGCAACAATACATGGTGGCTTTATTTCTGCCTGATCAATACTGCAGTGAACGGTACAGCAGAGTTTAGTCACCTTCAGGAGGAGAGTCTGGCAGAGGGAGGACATGTCCCAGAGTGCAACAGTCCGGTCATAGGAGCCAGACGCCAACAGGCTTGCTGTGGAAGCATGGCAGGAAGTGTTTTATTAGACGAACAACATGAAGCAGAACTGAAAAGAGGAGTTACTCGCTGGACTCGAACTCGAACGAGTCTCCAACATAAACCAAACACACCCTCCATCCCAGCGTGTTTATTTAAGTTTGTGCAGCAGCACACCGTGACACAGGAAACGCATCATTAGAGGCAGGCTGTGGTCGGCTAGCTTATATTTCCTAGACACTTTACATTTTATAAAGTTCTTTCCTCTGACAGCGAATGAATGTAAACTTACAGCCACCATAAAGTCATATAAACCAAAAGCAGAGTGCTGCCTATTATATAGTATATAAATTATATTTTCTAACACTAAAAAAAGACCTTCATTGTCAATACAAGAAGTCATGAATCACTGACAAACATTTACTACTAGAGAATCAGAGTCACTACTAGTTAAACAGTTTCTCTTCCTTCTTTTTCACACTTTGGAGACAAAGTTAAACATCAGAATGACACCTGAGTGAAACAACAGTGTCATACTTGTCTCTATTTTCTCTCTAATTAGCACCAGATTATATACATTACATATATTTTACATAGGACCTGTAAAATGAAGTGTGGCCATTTTATTTCTCTATATGAAGGTCTAACTGCTCTCTCAACATGCTGCCAAGAATAACGTTCATTTTAAGAAATACTGGTGGAAACAACTGAATCTGAAACTACTAGAATCAGCCTAAAACTCAGGCTGCTAAAACCTCCAAATCCCCCCTAAAATCGCAGGCCACGCCCTCTGGACAGCGAGCTGACAGTAAAACCCTGAGGCCCGGGACGAGCTGCTGCTGCTGCCTTGCTCAGAGGCCTCACCGTCAGCAGAGAAACTGCAGGAGCTCACGCTGCCTTCATGGCCTCTCTGCAGCGTCGTCCCGCCGTGACATCGAAACCCTCCTGCCTGCAGGTCCCACAGCTTCAAACTTTTATCCCATGATGCCGTGCACAGGAAGTGCCCGTTGTTGGTGAAGCAGCAGTCGGAGACGACATTGCCGTGGCTACTGAGAGAAAGAGAGACAGGAAACAACAACACAGGAAGAGAAGACAGAAGAAGAAATCTAAAATGTTCTTTTATGTAAAGTGAAAGAGGCAGAGTTACACCATCGTCTTCATCATTAGGGCATGGTCTGCGGATGCCACTCTCACGTCTGTCCGTCACCTACAAGGCCAGCAGCCGACAAATCCTCGTTTTACAGGGGGGTTAATGTGCTGGATTATTTATTGGCTCCGAGTAGTTGCCAAGCAACCAGCAGAGACTCCAGGAAGGTAATGTGCCCCACCAAGAAATAGTCCTGCACATGACCAGCTGTCCTTTTAATACTTTTACACACGACTTATAATCAGTGAGCTTTAGAGGAGCTGGTACATGGAGTTAGGCTAGCGGTTTCCCTCCGTTTCCAGTCTTTATGCTAAGCTAAGCTAACTAGCTGCTGGCTGTAGCTTCATATGTAATGTTCAGACACGAGAGTGGAATCAATCTGAACATCTGACTCTCAGAGGAAGAGAAGAAGTGTAACTGCCACAGCTTTAATACACACAGAGTGAGAGAAAAGAGGAGGTGGGGTCAGTCGGGGCCAGGGGTCCTCTAGCTAGTTAATCCGGCCCTGAGCACTATGATGTCAAACAAAACAAAAAGCGATGTGTGTGTCACCTGTCGATGGACACGGTGGTTCTCTGAGCCAGCAGGTCCCACAGTTTGACGCTCCGGTCTGCAGACACCGTGGCCACTCGCTGGCTCTGAGGGTCGAACCGACACCGTGTGATGGTGGAGCGGTGGTGATCTGGGAGAGAAAACAAACGCACCTTCACTAACGAACATCAGAGTTAATAATCCAGGCAGTGTGAGCGGGGGGTCGTACCGCTGACGCGGTGCAGCGTCTGTCCGCTGGCTGCGTCGCTGATGTAAACGGCGTTCTGTGGCTCTGCAGCACAAACCAGCAGCCGGCCGTCAGACGAGGAGCTGCAGGAGGTCAGCAGACCGGCCTGCCTCCACCTCCACTGCACAACCGGGACCAGACCATAATCAAGATCAGGATTCATCTCCATAGAAACATGAACTGTCAGGCAGAGAATCAGGGCTGCAACTAACCATTCTTTCTGTTTCAATTAAACTTTTTCCATTCATGGATTAATCGAGTTAAATGTCAACACTGCACACTGACATGAATAATAATAGTCTCAAAAAAGAAAAAAGATTGAGAACTCAATGTTAAGAGGAAGAGGATCTCGGGACCAGGCACTCTGGTTCTCCCTCAGCAACTACAGGAGGAGGAGGAGGAGGAGGAGAAGGAGAAGTAGTACAAGTACCAGAGTCTGTCCTGTCTCCAGGTCCGAGGCCACCATGTTCTTGTCCCAGGAGACTGTGACCATTCTGGCAGACACACAATCGAGTGTGAAGAGAACTCTTGTTGTCATGTAACCAAACATGGATGTATCGGAGTATTTGCACCGACACTGCTGGTAGTTAAACTTTTACTCCTCGTGTCTGTTTAGATTTTTATATCAGGATTACATTTACATGTCTTTCTTTTTTCACTCTTTTAAAGTTGGTTTGTGAAGTACTTTCAAACCGCCTTGGTGTATGAACTGTGACCTTTTCTCTAGCGCCACCTTTAGGACAAACTTTACATTTAGCTTCAGCTCTGAAGGACAACAGCAGGACCTGGATCTGGTTTCATCCTGTTTCTGGAGCCAAAGACTGTGAGCAGTCTGAGTCATGGAAGCACCCTGAGAGAGGAGACTGCTCCACCTTCAGGTAGGATCCATTATTGACCAGTTAAATACCAGACACAACACTGATAGACAGTGCAGTATACTGTATGTCTATTGTAAGCTACATGTGCACCATGCAGCTGTATATGCTGCTGGCTGATCATCTGAATTGATCCATAATAATCTAATAAAAGGAAAACCAGGTTGTGACTCACCTGCTGCTGTTTGGGATCAGAGCGCACTCAGTGATGGTTTTACTATGAACTCCATCAAACACCCTCAGAGGTCTGCAGCTCTCCACGTCCTGCACAGGTCAAAGGTCAACAGGACATACTGTCAGCATCATGGCTAGCTAGCTGTCGATAGAGTACCAAACGCTCGTGTGATTGGAACCAGGTGGAAAGAGCATCAGGGTACAAATCCCAGAATGCCCCTCTCTTGTTAAATCCAATCGGTTTGCCGGTTTGATCTCCAGACTGCCAGGATCAATCTGGGTGGGGAAGGTGACCTCCACCCTCATTACAGCCACTAAGGTGCCCTTGAGCAAGGCACTGATTCCCCCCCATCTGCTTCAGTGGAGCTGCAGAGTCCAGACCATCAGGTTCAGATGTGAATGTGAGTCACTGTGGGTCTGAACAGGGTGTCTGCCTCTCTGGATGGACTCTGAATAAAAGGTAGCAGCTACAGGAGGAGAGTTTACCCAGAGGATGGCGGTGCGGTCTGAGGAGCAGCTGAGGACGCAGCGGTCCCTGAAGCAGAGTCGAGCGGCGGTGACGGCATCGCTGTGAGCTCCCAACACCTTCCCTGGAACCTGCAGACGCATGAACACATCACAGTACATGCTAACACAGTACAATGAAACCAACTGATACCAACAATAAGTGTCATTCCTATTAATCCAATAATAATAATATTGATTCAACCGTTTAAAAACAGTAAAAGCTTGTAGTTCTTGTTACTAACATTTGAGAAACCTCTAATGTATCATGAGGACCAGTGGTGGAATGTAACTAAGTACATTTACTCAAGTGTGAGGTATTTGTACTTCTACTGCATGTCAGAGAGAAATATTAATCACATTTATCTGACAACTTTAGTCACTAGTTACTTTACAAATCAAGATTTTACACACAAAACATATTTAGAACTTTTAAAACATTTTGTAAAAAACTACCAAACAGTATGATTGCTGCTTGAACATTAATGCATGAGTAATACTGATCTAATAATACAGTATATCATTAGGCATCCTATACACACTCATAAGGGCCATTTCTCTGCATTGAGTACTTTAACTTTTGATATTTTAAGTACAGTCTCCTAATAATACTTTTACTGTAGGACTTTTACTTGCAGTATTTTTACAGTTTGATACTTTTACTTCGGTAAAGTAACTGAATACTTTCTCCACCACTGATGAGGACAGACGCCATCTTTTCCTTCACTCTGCTTCCTAGCTAACGTCAGGCTAACGTTAGCTGCCGTGCTAACCGTTACCGGTACTTTTTAACCTGGGTCTCCTGGCTCCACTCTCCGGCTCCGCTCTCCTCTTCTTCTTCTTCTTCTGTCTTCTCCTCCTCTTTTTCTCCCCCTGAAGGTTCCTCAACTGACAAAGGGTCGATGTTTTTCGACGCCATTTTTAGAAATGGTCAGTAAAGTTTGTTAGGTAAAGCAGACGTTAGCGCTCCGCCGCGGCAGTTACCATAGCAACAGTCCCTCTGACGAAAATGAGATGGTGCCTTCAGGAGCCGTGGGACATTTTAACGTGCAATAAAACGATTCCCGGGGGAAATTGGGCTATCTGGAAACGGTTTTCTGGCACAAAGTTTTAATTTAGTCCGCAGAGTGTAAATCCTCTACCTCCTCCATTCCTTCACTACTTTCTCCATTCCTACCTCCTCCTTCCCTACATTCTCCATAATTTTCCCGACAACATTGAAAGAGTCAAAAGTACACAACAAATCAGTAAAAGCGTCAATAACAACAAAAGACATCAAATGATTTTATAACATTTAATTATGTAAATCAAGAGCAACAGGTAATCTGTTAGGTAAAATGAACTGAGTGTAGAGAAGAGGCCAACTGATGTGTGGTCCTCACAGAGGACACGTTTCCTGCTTCCTCACCAGCTCTCATGTGACTGGACCTTTTTCAGTCTGGAAGGAGAGGACGCAGAGAGACAGGTCAGACAGACGACGACATTTCAACGTGCTTTACATAAAAGCACTAAAGACATTAAATACAGGAAGGATAAAAACATTTAAAACAAGTTACAGACTGATGTCAGGGAACGTTCGATCAGATTCCTTCTGTGGTTTATGATTTCCTGATTTAAACTGTCATTCTGTATTCTTTGGGTAAAGTTCTTGTGCTGCTGCTTGTGTTGAGCACTGAATATGTGTGTATGCACAAACGCACAATAAAAAACACAGATCATAACCAGGGTACTAGTGTGCATGTAAACAAAAGATTTGGCTTATTTTATTAAGACTTGAGAGCAACAGAAATGTTTCCACAGTAAAAACACATTAACCAACACATCCAGTAAATGATATCAGGACTTTAATTCTGCACAGTATTCACAGACCCAGGATCAGTGCTTTCCTGTTTTATAAACAGACAGTTTAGCACATTACATCACTCTGGCAAGTTATAATATCACAAATTAAGTGTCTGTGACCTCTGACCTTTTCAGCAGCTCCTCTGTGGACACGTGTCCACCTTCACCGTCACTGTCCTCATCGCTGTCCTCTGAGCTGCTGTCCGACGCCTCCTTCCTGCTCTTCTTCTGCTGCTTCCCTTTGTGTTTGTGCTTCTTGTGTTTCTTCTTCTGCAGGAAAAAAAGACCATGAAGTGAGAGGAGAAGAGTCAAACACTCAGGAGGAGGAGCCATTTTGTTTTGCCTTGTCTTTATCTACCTTCTTCTCCTTCTTGTGTTTGTGCTGCTTCTTGTTCTTGTGTTTCTTCTCTCTGCTCCTCTTGTCGGGTTTCTCCTCCTCACGGGGGGAGCACACGGAGGTGGCACCTCCTCTGACTGAACAGGAGAACAACAGGCAGAGTTTAGCCCTCTATGCTTTTAAAAACAAGGTTATACTAACATGTATTTACACAGAGAAGCATGTGGCTGGAGGCTTGTTTAAAGTTGAACCAAATGTGGATTCATCTGCCTCTGAAAATAGTCCCCAACAAATGCACTATTTCCTCCTGTTTGTTTGATAAAAACTACAGTGAGCAGCTGAGACACACTAACATGTAGTTGGTTTGAGTCTGAACATGAGATTTGATGAGTATAAGAAAACTATAGAGCAGAATGATCCTTTATTCTGAGGAGATAATCCACTGCAACTCATGAAGTTGTGAAAATAACGAATTATTTTCTGAAAGTAAAACTTATATTGCACAGTTCAACTCTCCATAGTAGAGCAGCTTGTAATAATAAAGAGAAACTCAAAACCTTGTGAACTGGATAAAAATAATAAATAAAACATAAATAGAACATAAATAAAAATAATGAACGGCCTGGTTTTCACCTGGTTTTAGTGTTCAGGAGCGTGTTTGTGTCTGGTGTGTCTGGTACTCTGGTGTGTCTGGTACTCTGGTGTGTCTGGTACTCTGGTGTGTCTGGTACTCTGGTGTGTCTGGTGTGTCTGGTACTCTGGTGTGTCTGGTGTGTCTGGTGTGTCTGGTACTCTGGTACTCTGGTACGTCTGGTACGTCTGGTGTCTCTGGTGTTCTCACCTAGAGTCGCTGAAGGAGGCGGCAGCTTCGGACCAAACTCCTCCTCCTCCTCTTGTGTTGAGTTCTGAGACGAAACGAGCGCTTTTAAAGAAACACAGACGACAAACACCATGAAAAGTTAGAAGCGCACAGAAACACACTTTCAGATTTTTCTTTGGGAAATTTATGAAACAAGAGACTGGAAACGAGACAAAAGCAAACCAAGAGATTTGTTTTGAAATTATTATCACAGCATATAACATTTTCTAATCCCAAAGTGACGTGATTACGGAGGGATTTATCCTGCTGGTCTAGGGATCAAGCTGGCAACCACCCAGTCACAAACACACTTCTCTAACCTTGAGGTCACACTGGCCTTGCATTTAAGAGTTTTCAAGGATGTTTCCAGAGCCTTCAAGGACATTTAAAGAACCTAGAAGGAGATTCATTCTCCACCTTGGGGACACAAATACTGCGGTGAATCATTTAAATGTGAGGTCCATTTCTCCTGCACCCCCACAGCCGGTTTCAGCAAACAGAACTCAAGGTCCATTCGCTGAAGAAGGCTGTAGGATACGGTCGAAAGCTCGGCAAACAGATAAGTAAGTGGACCATGCATTTAAATGATGCAACACAGATATGTGTTTCAGTTTGGTTTTAGCTGTTCTTACCTGTCTGCTGGCTGGAGGAGGTGACGGAGGAGGAGGTGACGGAGGAGGAGGAGGAGATGTTGAAGAGGTTCAGCGGCTGTGGCTCCACTTTGACCTCATCCTCCTTCACATCCTCCTCATCGTTGCTCTCTCCCTCTGATGAAGAGGAGGATTTCTCATCAGAGGAGCCGGCGAAGATGGCCTTGAATAGATCCATGGGAGGCCTGCTCTCCTCCTCCTCCTCTTCTTCGTCACCTCCCATCGTCTTGTCTGAGCTCTGCTGATCCACTGACTTTGTCTGTATGAAGAGAACACAAGCTCAGATCCACATTCCTGCTCTCCAGAAGATAAACCCTTCAGATCCACAGAGAGGTTCTGGACTCACCTGCTCCGTTCTGCCGTCTGCAGTCCGATCGTTGGAGCTGCTGGAGGCAGGTAAAGCAGGTGTGGAGGTCTGTTCCAGTTTGGTCTCAGTTTGGTTTCGTGCAGCGCTGAGCAGCTCACTCAGCGGGTCATTCTTCTTCTTCTCCTCCTCCTGGTCTGAAACGTCCCACCGAGACCTCTTCCCACCCTCTGGAGGCTTTGGAGGAGCTGAGGAGGAGGAAGAAGTGACCAACGAGTTCAGAGGATAATGTGACCCAGATAGATCCTAGAGGCAAAAATGCACTTGGGCCATGTGTCAGAGAAACAAATATATAACAGAAATAAATATTCAGGCTATAATAATAATAATAATAATAATAAGAAGAAGAAGAAGAAGAAGAAGAAGAAATACCCACGAGGAAGGCTTAATATAAAAGTCCTCATTTAAACCAAGAGGGGACACGGTGTAGAGGGTGTGGATCCAATAAGTCTGATATTAAGATATCAGTACCTGTAAACACTGAGCTGTGAGCGCCCCCTGGAGGTGAAATCAGTTACCTGCTGTCTCTCTGCTCTCCGTCACAGTCAGGAAGTTGAAGACTGAAAACTTGTCTCTCTTCACCTTGGGCAGACCCACCATACCGGACCTGCAGGACCAACGTGAGTCACTCTAGTTTAACAAGTCTAATGTTGGATTTCAGTGCGTGCGTGCGTGCGTGTGTGCGGTACCCGGGGTAGGGGTGGGGGACGTTGAACCTCTTGCAGAGCAGTTTGTCAGGATGCCACTCGAACGTTTCTCTGGTCAGTTTCCCGAACATCTTCATATTTACAGCGGCCTGTTTGTCGTCCACGTCGCCCTGACAACCAAACAGCAACACAGATTTACAACCACACTGACCAACAGGCAGTCGGAGGGTCACTCACCCATTTCACAGGTTTAGTCCTCCTCAGCCTGAGAAAACAGCTGTTTAACGTCCTCTGTGTCTCTGGAGGAGACGGTAACGCTGATGATGTCACCATGATGTCACAGTGACGTCATCAGGGTGACCTCAGATTGGGCCTGGAGACTACAGATGTCTAACATGCAGTCTGTGTTTACCTGCAGGGAGGCGCTAATGAAACCCTATCCAGGTGCATCATGGGAAATGTAGGATCCAGAGTTTTTGGACTAAAAGTCAGGACGTCTCCGCCTCTGCTGCTCATTCCTCACAACAAGAGCTACTTTATAGAAGAGCAACAGTAAAATGTTGGACTTAAATGCGTCATTTTGTAAAAAGTCAACAAAAACAACAAATGAACATGAATTAAACTAAGATTATTGACGGATTGTTGGCGGATGGAAGTATCAGGGTCCCCTACCTCCTGGTCCCGGCTGACCTCCACGCTGTCGTCGTCCTCCTGCTGTCTGGCGCTGGTGAAGCGGGAGGAGAGCGAGGAGGAGGTGGGTCTGTACAGGATGGAGGCTCGGACAAACTCCTCCCTCTCCCTGCTGCGCTCCCACTCTGTCACCCCCGGGTCCAGACTCTGCTCCAGGGCGTCTGAGACACACACACAGGACAGGTTTACATTTGATCTCAGCTGGATCCAGAACTGCCAAAGCCATCTCCCAAAGAGGGTCTATTTCTGTCTCAGCAGCAGAAAAAGACATTTTTAAAGTTACGCAGCTTAATGTGATGTACTCTCATGTGCACGACGCAGGAAGTTCAGTTCCCAGACAGACAGACAGGCAGACAGACAGACAGGCAGAACAGTAATTTAGTCACATCGAAATGAGCTGCAAACATTTATACAGTATGCTGTAAAACACGTCGTCAGAATGTGTCCTCTGAAGAACAGCCTGCAGACAGACGCTCCTGCAGTGCATGATGGGACGTGTAGGACAGAGCCTCCTACCTTTGTCTCCCTGTTTCATGCGGCTCAGGTACAGATCGTAGCGCGCCTGTTTGCTGGGGTCCTTGTCAAACGGTCTGAAGGTCTGCGAGGAGCTCTGGACACCTCTCCACGCTGCCAGAGCCTCCTGCTGGAGGCCGGAGGAGGAGGAGGCCGCACTGCCCGCAGCCGACGCCTCCGCAGACCGCAGGGCATCGTGGGAGTCCGGGGTGGAGGCTTTGGTGGAGGGCAGGTTGGAGGAGTTGCGGAGGCTGAGCAGTCGCTCTCTGTCTTCAGGCTTCAGCAGCTCCATGACTGAACTGGGACCTGATCAGGATCATAACACATCTCTAATAACTCCCCGGATCAATCAGTATAGAGAGCTTATAGATATAGATGCCGTCTAACAGACTGTCAAACCGTTTCAAACCAAACTTCTGTTATTAGATCAGTTTGTTTTTAACTTTTTTGATGCCATTTTTCTTGTTGCCATGACAAATAACTATTGTCATTATCCTTTAAATCTGATTATTTGATCAATTAACCGATTAATCATTTAGTCTATAAAATGTTAGAAAATAATGCCCAAAACATTTTCCCCAGAGTCCCAGGTGATGTTTTTGTCCAAAACTCCAAAATATTCAGAGAGAAATTGCAACCAGAGATTTGAGGTATTTTGATTGAAAACAACTTAAACGATTAATTGATTATCAAAATATTTTTTTTTGATTTGATAAAGTCATGCTACAGTTTGAGAGCTCAGTCTTGAAATACATCTATGACATTCGGAATCAGCCGCCGCAGTTACATTTCAGGCATTCGACTTTTCACACTTTGGAAAGTTTAATCAACAGCAGAACTGCAACAATCAATTGATTAGTCGAAATTCTAATCAGCAACTGTTTTTCTCTGTTCTTTATCTCAGTAAACTGAATATCTGAGTGATGGACAAACAAGATATTTGGAGACGTTCATGCTGGGAAGTATTTTTCACGTGTTCTGATATTTCATAGACAAAGAGATCAATCAATTGAGAAATAACCAATAGATTAATTGATAATGACAATAATTGTTATTTGCATTATTGACTCTAGTTTTCCGCACTTCATTAATGTCCATGAAACAGCGCTGTATTCACCACAGTCAGGTTTGTAGAGTTAGCGCCACCATCAGGACGCTGCTTATAATGAACTCTCCAGCCTCTGGGGGGCGCCAACAGTACTTTACACCATTGATAACGGATTCTTCTCCTACCTCGCAGGGCGTCCTCTCCCAGCAGCGCCCTCCTCTGGCCGGAGTCCAGCTGGTGGCGTCCTCCTTGTTGGGGCTCCTCTTTGACCATGTGGCCCCTGGAGGCCCTCAGAGCCTCGGCCAGCGCGGGACTGACCCCGGAAAGACTGGAAACATCGACTGACGGACGGAAACGATGGACAGGACGATAGTCCCTGGGCAGAGAGGGGGGAGGGAAGACCTGCAGACGGACGGAGAACACTCAGTCAGTGACGGAGTTGATTCAGAGAGACGTCTGCAGGATCAGCAGCTGCTCACCGTTTTCTCCTCCGACGGTCTTTGGGCCAGAGTGAACCCCTCCAGGATCTTGCCGAGGTACGACGCATCTTTGCTTTTGTCTGCGAACAAGAAAAAACAAACAGTATACATTACAATGTTTCCAACATTTCTTAATGCAGGTTTTAATAAAATCCAGCATGAAATATTGGTTTTGTGTACTTGTGTCAAACTAATTGGGGCCAGATGGGATGAATAACCAGGTGAGTTACACCTGAAAGTGAAGTGGAGGGAAAACATCTAAACACGTCTTCTGATTCGTGTGTTTGCTCTAAAAACTGACCAACAGTTTTCCGATTTGAAAAAGGAAAATGTTGCTGCTTTGAAGCTCTTAGAAATTCAAAAACTCTACATTTGTATATTTTGGGAAGTCTCAGTATCTCAGTGTTTCTATGTTCTTACACAATGAATCACTGTGAGGTCCACGTGCACATTATCAAAAAGCTTTATAGAAATATGCATAAATATATATTAATGAAATCCACAAACTTTCCAGGACCCTCCAGGTCTTTCCCAGGAAGCGTTACCTCTTTTCTTGGTGTACTGCTGTGGAGCCGTCCAGCCGTACAGGCCGTCTCCAGGCTCCTCTCCTCCCAGCACCGTGTCATACCTGGACATGGAGTCTCTGTGGTAAACGTCTTCATCATCCTCCTCCAGGGCGCCCACCCCGAACGCCTGCAGGTCAAAGGTCACCAGCAGAGTTTAGAGTTACAACACGTAGATTTCTTTTCTATTAAAAAGGATTTGCACTTTAGAGACGCCACCTGTCCAGCCACGCCTCCTCTCCGGGAGCCTCTCTGAGCGTCTCCAAACAGTCCACTCCTCGTCTCAGACTGCGGCTTGAACAGGTTGATGTGTTCAGGTGCTCCTCGGCCCAGCAGGGCCAGGCCCGGGTCCAGACCACGGTACCCCAGACCCTGAACCCCCAACCTGGGGTTGAAGTCCACCGGAGTCACGTCCTTCGGGGCAAAGGTCACGTTCTCTGGAGCAAACTCCTCATCGTCATCGTCCTGCTGGGCAGAGAGAGGAAGCAGCGTGAATATTCATGTTGCTTCTGCAATAAAGAGGTTTCTGGTGTCGGACTCAAGGACTCGAGTCAGGACTGAGACTTGACCGGTGAAGGGCTGAGGATTATCATTTTGATTAATAGCTGACAGATATTTATAACTTCAGAATAAAACAATCAGCCACAGCTTCTTCGTGTTTCAACAGACGATGATCATCAGTGATCACATTACTCGACTAAAAGACTGACAACTATTTTGAAATTTGATTAATCATTTAAATAATTTATGAAGTAAAACTCCCACCATCCTCTAGTTCCAGTTTCTAAAATGTCTCTTTTATATCTCAATAAACTGAAAGTCTTTACAGGGTTCGTACAGCTTTTTGAGAGTAAAATACTTTTCAAGCATTTTCAAGGTACCTAAACCAAAACCGTATCATCTAAACTGTTCCTATAAACACCAGGAGACAACAAACAAATATGACGACAGGATCGTTCCTTTCCTTAAATGCTGAAAGATTTTTGGTTTACATGAGTGATTGTGTAAAATCAGGCATTTTTCAAGGACTATATTTGAATTCAAGGATAATCCTTGAAAACGGTTAAAATTAAGCATTTTCCAAACTTTCAAGCCTTTGTACGAACCCCGTCTTCAGGTTTGGGGCCATCATCTGAAGACATGTTGTGACTGTGATGGACGTTTTCCCTTTTTATAGGCTAACCAAATAACTGGCTCTAATTATAATTATAATAATAATTGATCATTAGTTACAGATCTAGCTCACAGCCAAGCCTTTGTTCAAGTGTCATCTGTGTCTTCATCCTGTGACCGTCCTGAACAGACAGACAGCTGCAGCACAACATTTCTCCAGCCTGGACCAGTCAGTCAGTCTGTCTGTCTGTCTGTCTGTCTGTCTGTCTGTCTGTCTGACCCACCTCTGAGTCCTCTGATCCAGCAGGGCGCAGCACACGGCCGTAAACTCTGCTGCCTCCATCTGTCAGGAGGAGAAAGAAGAGAAAATAACAACAGATAAATAAATCACAAGACTGACTGACGATACACAGGACACATCCCAAGTCTCTTAAACTGCATCCACGCTTCCTTCACGTCTTAGCGCAGCTACTAACCGCAGCTACAGCTGTGAACCTGACTGACCAGGATCCAGCTGTGATCAGCTGATCCAGCTGTGATCAGCTGCCATCAGAAACAGACGTTGCTTCACGTGACGCTTCAGAGGAAACAACTCATTTCTCTAAAATCAGATTTGCTCGATTCTTCCCTCCTCGCGTCTCTCCATGCGTCCCTGGTGGGAGGGACCAAGATGCAAGGAAAGGACGCGAGGAGACAGGAAACGAGGAAATCTGTTTTTAGAGAAATGAGACGTCCTTTCCTCTGAAGCGATCAGCTGTCAGTCGAGTTAACAGTTGTAGAGTTTTGATGGATGGATGGTTTGTGTCTGCACATGTGCACTGCGCTAATACTAATAAAGGCAAGTTATCACTGTTTCTCTCTGCAGCCTGTTACCTGTTTAACAAACACCTGCACTCTGTATTTATACTGTGTCCTGCGTTTATATTATATATTCTTTATTTGCATCTGTATTTATTGATCTTCTGATTGTGAATTCATTATGGTTATGATTATGAATATGATTATGGCATCTTTTGAACATTTGAAATGATGTGTTACGCTAGATGTTTCACAGATAATTGAAATGATGTAACTCATATCAAACCCGACGGTCAGGAATCATCAGCCTCACGTGACTGAATGGAAATGATGATAAATGATTTCTTGCTGACAGACAGACAGACTCTCCTGCTCTCTGACTTTAACTGGATCCATAATAAAAGTTAAAGCGGGAAATAACAGATCAGGAAAATAAAAATCTTTCTAATAAATGAAGAAAGTTGTGTTTCTGGTTCTTTAGTTGTTCATTAACACAGATTCAAATAAATAAATGCAAATAAAATGATAAAACTTGGGAGTTTATTCTGTTATCCGTCGTGTCTCCGGTATGAAACTCCAGTGATTGTTGTGGCGTATCAGATCAGTCCGATCAGCTGCAGCATCCAATCAATAACTGATCTCCCATAAGGGGGCGTGTCAGCCGGTAAAAGTCTTCCGTGAAGGCGGCACTTGTGTGTCCTCACTCGTGGCTCCTCAGAGATCCCTCCTCGCTCCTCGACTTCCAGTTCAAGCGAGGAGCGAGGAAATATCAAATACGAGACTTGGGATGTCCCCACAGAAGAACACGGGATCAGGCGAGACGTCAGACCTTTCGGGTGGCGTATCACTTTAAGAACAGGATGTGACACCTCGTACGTACCCGTCTGCTGTCGGCGAGCCTTCCTCTTCACACGAGGCCCGACCCCCTGACCTTCCTTCCAGCCCATCGTCCTCAGCAGCTCCACCCCGATGGACGACCTGAGAGCCAAAACCAACGCACCTCAGAAGAGACTCATTCTGCACATCAGGAGGAAACAGATGTTCCTAAAGTTTTCAATAACTTCCTTCACTGTGTTCTTCATGTTTCCTGAAACTCTTCTACCATCACTTATACGAACAGAACATATTAAGTTATTATGTACTTATTCTGGATTTATTCCAGCTCACGTTTCACTGAACAACCACAAGATGAATGTTGGTTGAAATATAATCTGTGCTTGAATTAATCCGGGATTTAAAGAATTCATTCAATCAAAACGCTCTTTTCATTATCAGTGAATCATTACCTCTAAACCTGTCACAAATAAAAACGTGTGTCCATCATTAGTCACAAATAAAGTCTTCCAACTGATTATTTAGTCTGACCAGAAACCCAAAGAGATCTGAACTTTTTTATTTGGAACTCAAAACAGTTCTGAGATCAGGAAGTGCCTCCTGCTGCACTGACCACCTCCAGCCGGACCGTTTCATCAAAAGTTTCACAAAACTAAACCAACGTCAGACTTTGTGGCCCCAGATCACTTCAGAGAAGCGGCGCTGGCTCTCGGTACCTGGCAGGTGCGATCAGCTCCTCCAGCAGAGTGTCTCCGGGGATCAGTGCCGCCTGAGCGCTGACAGCTCTCGCCTTCTCTCTGGTCGCGTCTCTTCGACCGGACGAGAACTCCTGACTGGTGGTGATCTCTCTGGGAGCGATGCCGTGCTCGCCAAAGTCCTGACACACAACAACAACAGCAACATTCAGTTCCACTGAAGCCGCATCGACACTTTGAACCAAGAACATGATTCTTTTCAGCCGTTTAGTCAGAGTTTTTGGAGCTGAGTGAAAAACACGTGTACCTCCTCGTCCATGAAGTCTTCTGGTCTGGCATGATGTTTGTCAGCTTTCTGTTGCCGTGACGACACAAAGGTTGACGGGGCCCAGCCTGAAGACGACAACAACAACACAACAACCAGAGGAAAAGAAGTCAAAATACTGACATTTCACATCTGAAGATAACACTGGTTTGAGCTGAACTCAAGACTTTCTAGAACACAACAGTTTGACATATTTGACTTGTAAACATTAGTCAGCACTCCAAGGATGCAACAAGTAGTGATAAAATGATTCATTCATTATTAATCTATTAAATATAACAACTGACTGATGGTTTTAGTCATTTCTCCAATAACATTTTTTTTTTATTTTTTTTTTTTAAAATCACTCAACATTATCTGGTTGGATTTCTCCAATGATTTTTCAATCTCTGAATTTTTAGAAAGTGACTCAGACCAAAGACCTGGTCCGCTTTGACTCTGGGAACTTTACATGGATACTTGTCATTATTATATATATAATATTTTATATACTCAACAATTCATTGTAAAATATAACTGGATGATGAGTTAATGACAAAAACAGAGATGTAACCAAGTTCCCAGGAGGTTTGTCAGACTGAAGGAGATCTGTCTGAAGAAACCATCAAGCTGATCCAGATCCAGGACTAACAGTCAGAGCAGGTGACCAGGTGAGCAGCTGTTCCGATGCAGCAGCACTGACCTTCTTTAGTGCCGACAGTGTTGAAATAACCGGCTGAAAACCCTCCAGTGAACGCTCCGTGGAACCTCTGGTATCGTCCCTTCTCGTCCTTCACAGTCTGCTCGTGGAGCGGGACGGGCTTCTTCAACGGCTCGTCTGCAACAAACACACGCAGCACATCACACGTAGAGAGTATTCAGGGATTCACTTCAGTACACACAGATATCGTATATACAAGTACACAAGTATACTGTATAAATGTTAGCAGCAGATAAATGGCAAGCGCTTTACAATTTGCGCCTCTCAAAATATGCTGAAAGCATTTATTGAGACGAAGGGTCCCTTTAAGAGTGAAGTGAACCTGTAAACAGTATTTGAACGCCTCATATTTTCTTCATATGCAGTTTTCACAATAAGAATGTGCACAGTGAAAGTAAATGTAGCAGTGGACGAAAAAGAATAATATTTATATGATGTAGAGGAAGAGTGTCACAAAATGGAGTAAAGTACAAATAAATGTACGTAGTTTCCTCCTCCTTTCCACATGCATCAAAACACCAACACAGTTTAAGGATAAGAAACGTTTAAACGAAATAATTAAGGACAGAGAACAGAGGATTTCCACGTGCAGACCAAACTCAATACAAAAATATTGCATTTTGTTCTTGGCTTTCTGGCAAAGGTTACGGTATGAAATTGATCTATGGGTTATTTACGAATAGTTAATATTTGAATGAAGTCTGCTTACAAACCAGGGGGCTATGTGCTAACAGCTCTGAGCTTGTTGTTAGCTAGCTGCTCGTTAGCTTAGCTTCTAAAGTGCCCGCTGGACACGTCGTGGCTCATTTCTCGCCACATGAAACAACCGGAAAATGTTCAAGTGCAAACGGACGCACTATAGATGTTTTTAAAATTAACTCTACCTTCTTCCAGGGGATCCAAAGGAGTCCCGTAAGTCACAAAATCCTCGTCGCTGTCACTGTCGGACGCCATGTTTTTAACTACGACTACGGCAGGCGCAGGAGAACAAACTTGGCGGTCACAGGCGAAAAAGTTTATAATTTCAGTCAAAGTAGAAGAAGTGGCGACATCTTGTGGTGGCGACCTGAAACCTTCCTACCTCAGATTTAGTATTTCTTACAGTTGTTGCGGATCGCTTCCACACTGAAAGCGAACGCTTCAGCTTTGCACTTTGCAACACACTTCTTACAAAACACTACACACTGTTTTTACATTAGACTCTTTGTTCAAGAATGAAATCTCTTGCAATAAATATATAAATAATAATAATATATATAAATAAACTGAATTGAATTACAGACAGACCTCAGGTGAGCTCACCTGTTCTGTGAGAACTACACAAACATGCAGGCAGTGAGAGCGAGAGGAAGAGGAAGAGGAGGACAAGAACAAAGAAGGGGACCAGGCAATAGACAACATAAACATAACATATTTCCGATATTGTATTGATTACTGTATATGTGCATATCATGTGTATTATAGACCTCAAGAGTCAGGAAACTCAGTGTAGACCCATCACCATGGAGACCAACTTCTCCCTCCATTAGGCTGAAAAAGCACTGCACGCCAAAACTGTTGTTTTCCACAGGCCATGAGTTTGATATCAGACAGATAGACAGAATGTTGAAAACAACATTTAGACCCTCAGGAAGGTCTCTGTGAGCTGCAGCACACAGGCCATGTGACTCGTTATATTAAAATACTCGTCCAAGTTCACTGCAGGACGATGTGTCCTTCTGAGTTTGAACATTAATAAGTGCCAGACATCAGACTGACATCCAGAGGTGAGTCCTCTTTGTCTCTGTGTTTCATGAGGAGAGACAAGGATGGAAAAAAGTTTGTCTCTGTTGCAGCACAATAGATTTCAGAAGAAACAAAAACACTGATGACTCAGATGAAAATAAAGTGAGATGCAGAGAATACAAATATTT
>LKNJ01004620.1:0-30173 GCA_002120245.1 Maccullochella peelii | reverse complement strand
ATATATATATATATAGCATATATTACAAAAAATGTCATATCTCTTGAACACTTTGTGTTATTGCAACCAGATTTGGTGGACATTTGTAGATATGATGTTTGAGTGACCCTGACAAATTTGGAATGGGCACTGCACTAGTATATATAAACAGGAAAAACATAATAAAGTGCAACAACAAACCTTTGTTTAAAGTAACGTTTCAAACCATATCACTTACGTCTCTGACTTCAGGGGTCAAGGGTTAAAACCTAGGATGTGAATTGTTTACTAATACATTACATGGACAACTATTCAGAGAACTATTTTACAACCTCTTTCCCATTAAGTAGAATGGGACCCAACAAAACTTGGATGTGCACATGTTGTTTGGATCCCCATAATAACACATAAAGAGGGGTTATAACCAAGCATGACAGCTCTTTTATGGTGTAAGGAGCTATTAATATGACGACTGATAGCAAGATACAGCAATCGTGTCATGAGGAGGCTTCACTTAAACAGTGGGCAGAACGCCAGTGTCCAGCTTGGACTGATAGGGTTAAAGGAAGTGTGTATGAGATCTATCTGGCAACCTGTCTAGGTGAACCCCATGTCTCACCCAGGGTGTGCTGGGATCCCTCAAATTGACAGTCTATCACAGGGCTAACTGAACTAATCTATTGAATGCTAAGAAAAGTAAAATAGAGACACATTCATTTAGTAAAATGTCTTTATTTGGTTTTAGGCATGTTGGAATGTGATCAAGGAAGATGAAAAGGCAGAGGTCAGTCCAGACATTCAGACGAAGCAGTCTGCAGTCACACAGAGACCAAGCTGTTTGGTAGGAATTACAGAGTTGAAAATGCTGCTATCACAGTCAGCAGATACTTTTAGCTCTTCTCTTAAATATTCCTTAATTTAAACTATCATACTTTAATAATCATGTCTTCCAATACTAACATTATTCACTTTGTTAATTTAAATTGTAATTACCATCACAACTTAAGGACTTACAACAGGAGCCCTCATGCTAAATACATAAATAAATAACATTAAAGGGTCAGTTCAAAGAAATCACAAAAAACATTTACCTTATTCCCCTTGTGGTATCTAGCCATTCAGGTAGTACAACCAAGATAGAAAGTACAACTGCTGTTTTTCATGTATATTTTTGAATGCTTTAAAGTGAGCCTATGTGACTTTTGCTGAACACAGTGGCCACTGTGGCCACAAGTGGTAATTACGGGTTAAATGCTCCAACGAAGTGTAACAGAAGCACACGTAGAGATTAGTCAGCAAACTGACTAAGTAATGTCAGTAACACAGCAATATCTACAGTATCTAATAGTTCTAACATTAGCCACCATTAACCACTGGTCATACCAGGCCAAGTAATACTGTAGCAGCAAATGTGTAATGAATTAGGAAAAAAAGTGTTATTTCTTCTTTCAAAAGGTACATAGTCTCATTTTAAGCTACAGAAATTCCATTCTCTGGCACCGGTAAACCTTGGTAAGTAAAACCTGAGATTTTTTTGTCATTTGCATGAACTGACACATTCTCACAAAAAAGTGTTTTAATGGTATTACATTAATGTGTGAAATAAAATGTACTCTGATACCTTCCAAGTCACAGCTTAGTCTCCATTTCCAGCTGCAGCGTATCTACAGTCAGTCCTTTATCTCCAAACCTTGTAATTATGGCCAAAGACCGAGGACAGGACCTCAGTCACAACAGGTTAAAGCTTTAGGTTTTCACTTGGCTACAATACACCAGTGGGAAGTTCAGAGAACAGAGAAGCACATATAATCATCAAAGCATTGTTTGTCATTGATACTAGCAGCCAGCTTGTACTTTCCTACAATTTTGTTAAATTTTTTTTTTTTTCTTCTAGTCGCTGGCTCTTCAGGGAAAATTTGGCTTCAAAACCTTCCAGCTTAAAATTTACTGTCTCTGGAAAACTCACATCACTTGCTCAAAGACCCTCACAAAGTATTACTAACAATCATTTTCATATCATCCTTACACATACAAACGAAACATTTGAAATGATCATAATTAATGTTATCAGATCTAATAATAATAACAATAATACACTTTCAAACTTTTCCTGTGCACAGCAGGAAGAACAAAATACTCAAATGAAAAGAGGCAGAGAAAGGAATCGTTCCAAACAGAAGGAACAAATGCTTTCCATTTAAAAACTAGTTTAACCACTATGCACTTCACACTACAAAAAAACATTGACTTTTTAGGTCTTCCATATCAAATACACTTTTTGGTATCGTGTTGGTTTAACAGCTTTTAGTTGTTTAAGAAAGGAGGTGAGGGGGAAAAACACCTTATCTTTAATACTGCTCTGCTTTGAGTAAACTTAACACTCATAAAGGGTTAAGGTAAACCTTGAGGACCATAAAAGCTTGAGGCAACACACAATTTTGGTCAATAATATATGACTTTCTTCAGTCATGTAATAAGAGGCAAAGCCATGGTTGAAACCCTGGTTCAAAGCATTTTTTCTGTTTTCTGTAGGGACACCTTTTTAAAGTCCATCTGAAATCACAATCAGTCAACCCTTTATGTTGTCAAAAATAATGTTGTGATGTTTTCAAATTTGTTGTTATTATTTTGTATCACTGAAAGGAAGAAAATAGTATTTAGGTATTAGGTAAGGTATTTGGAGGAACATAAGAAATGCTCATTTAGCCTCTGAGTGGGCAGGCTGGTGTAAGTGTTTGATTGACAGCCAAGCTAGCACTCACAATCAACAATCTTAGATTGCAGTGGTGAATAAGGAGGATCACATCATTTAGCATGTAAACTAACTGTTGTTGACATTTTCAGGTACGTTTTCAAGCTGTTTAATGTGCTAAAGCATATGATATGTGTCTTTATTTGTAGATAAGAAGGAGACATTAGCTAGTAAGCTAATGTTGCTTGGTGATCAAAGTCTAGTGTCGTGCCTGTTTTGTGGTTGTTAGTGACAATGATAAAACAGTGACATTACAAATACAGCCTAAAATGAAATTATTTAATTGGTTACATGCAAAGAACCAAATGGCAAACAACTGTTGTGAAATCTAAAAAAAATAAAATACAAATTTCTCCTTTTGGTGCACTAAAACATGGAATTCAATTTCAGATGGACTTTAAATGTATATGTGTTCTTTGGGGATCTATTTATAAACAACTTGTGTCAAAAGCAACTTTTTGTATCTAAATTTGTAGCTCCTTCTGAAAGCGGCTGTCAAGGTTCACCTATTGTTAGCCATTAACACACCTATATTATCTCACAAGCATGTTTCTGTGCTTTGGTTATGAGGAAGTGTAAAGGTAAAGACTATGAATGTTAAAAATGTAGAGGTATTTGGTTACATATTTCTTTAAGATAGCTAAATATTTGGCACAAATTCTATTACTTTGAAAAGGAGGCAAGTATTCCTTATAGTATCAACATAAATGTCTTTCAAAATATCTGACATCTTCATTTGGTCACTCTTTAAAAGTTAAAAGTTAGAATCAACAAAATAAAGTGTTCCATGTTGAAGGGATGCACCTGCAATGACTTCCAAACTAAAGGACATGAAAGATATTACTTAAAACATGGTAATGAAATCATGAGCAAACTTTTTTGGCTTGGGTTCAGTTAAAGCACTTTACACACAGGCGACCCCTTTCAAACAGGAATAATCCAAAATTGTAAGTAGTCTCTCTTAAAATAATTTTTTAATGGAAAATAAAGAAAACCATCAAAATGTTTACATCTTTGGGTATCATTCAGCTTGGTTTTCATAGAAGAACTTTTTGGATAGGCTGACACGGTGAAAGATGAGCCTTGTCCGTGCATTCAGGCAAGTATCACCTTTAAACTTATTTAGCCGCCAACTCAAGTGTCGTTGAGGTCCCAGGGTGACCAATTTGGCATCTGAAGAGTTAACTTGGCAGCATGGCCTCAGTCATTTTTTGGCTTAGATTCAGTATCAGGTCTGTGCAGATCAAACAAGCATCCTGTTAGTTTGAACTTGTTTTCTTTGATGGACTTCATAGAAAAAAATCAAACAAGGTCCATGTTTTCTATGAGCTACATCCTCTGCACAAAAATGTCTTTGGAGATGGCCACTATTTGAAAGCCATGGATAACCACATAAAGGAGCAACAATAATCAAGGAAGAAACTCTACATGGCCTTCTTCATATCTTCTGATTTTAGATCAGAAAAGTTGAAGATTTCCACCAAAACTGGAGATGACGGAAACAGGAGGTTGTTAAGGCTCTGCCACAGTTATGCTCTCCATGGTAGTCATCTGGTGAGCACTCTCTGGACTGGCCTTGTTGGCAGCTGGCACGGTACACTGGTACTGGCACTGGTCAAGAAAATAGTTGCTGAATGGAAGGGGTTTCAGTATTTTTTGGTTGAGGTAGGCTAGCACAAGCAGCATCATAAGGCTAAGATTGGCCTCAACTATGGCTTAGGCATTCTTGCCAGACTGAGGCAGCTTTTTTGGATGGGTGTAGCTTTTGGGTGAGGAAGAGTTGAGTAAAGAATGCCTGTTGACATGGTTCTTCTAAATGGCTCGTATGGTGATAGACAATCATTTCAAATCAGACTCTCACCTCTGTAAGGCGTTTATAAAGGCCGCTATGTTTCTTCCCCTTCTTATTGCAGAGTAACTGAAGGCAAAGTCAAGAGTTCTGTCACAACAGACTAATTGGAAAGTCCCAGCCAGGTATATTTAGCTTAATTTCGGGTGCACAGAAGACTATAGTGCACATTTTCACATGTCAGCTTACCAGAGGAGATCTGAGTAATAGAATATTTTGGTTATGGAACAGACTTCTACTGGAAAAGTGACATGAGTGTTTGAGGTGCACAAACATAAAGAATGTGACAGTACCTATTCTGGAGTGACAATGCTGTTTGAAGGCTTTTCTACATGCACATGTGCACGTGCACAGGCAATAAAGGCAATAAGCTTTGGTTTGAGGTAGTTGTGGAGGATGGGGGTGGGGTGGAAAAAGACCAGGATGTCTCCTAGCTCTATAAGCATTCTTGCAGAGCTTTCAGGTTATTAGCACCATAGCAGCAGGGGAGACTAAACCTATGAGTGACACATGACTGGGAGGGGGTTGTTTATTGACTAGTGTTAGCCAGTGCCCGTGCCAGGCAAACCTGATAAGTGATGCTCAATGACAACCTGGCACTGTGCTGGACAGACTACCTGCTCACAAGAAGAGTCACAACAGCAGGACAGGAAGGAGACAAGAGAGAAGAAAGAAAAGGAATAAGATATCATTCAAGTATAGAATTATTTATGACATGCACAAGAAGTGTACCAAAGTACCAATGAAGTTACCCCTCACTGGCCACTACATCACCATTAGACTGATTATACTATTGAGCGGTGCAGACTAATTTTACTTAAACTTTACTTAAGTAAAGTCTGTTCTTCTGGTAACTCCATTTGAGATCTAACATCATTCTACACAACCATCTATGGATGGCCATTTAAAAAGGAGGTCACTTACTGAGATTTTCACTTTAAAGAGAAATTCTAGTTTATTCTTTTTCAGTCTTATTTTTTGTGGTTTTAGCCATCATTTCTTAGCTTTGTTTCAGACCCCTTAATTTCTGCCACAAATGATCACAAAAAAGGTATAATTATTATAATTTTGTCATATGACAGATGACAGCATCAAACTTGTTCAGTATTGATACATTTTATGAAATGTATCAATACTGAACAACAAAAGGGACGGATGGATGGAAGGGATAATCTTTCCAAGAAAGAAAATGATGAATGGAAGTAATTCCAAATATTGGCAGCTGCTGTTCTTCAAGGTAAACGTCTTATATGTGACATATGCTGAATGCAGTTCTAGATGGACTTGTTATGCCCAAATGTACAAACAGAACAGTATGATTTTGTTTGTATGTTTGTTATCTGATTAAAAGGTCAATAAATCCACATCTAAAACTGTAAGGAAGGGGATTGACTGCTAGGTGATTGCCAGTTCATTTACTCCTAGAGATGAACAAATTAGTGAGTTTTAGTCATATCATATTTTGTAGCTATGTTAAAGGGTAGAGCCACGAGCCAAGATGATGCAATACAAAAGAAAGGTTCCCACACTGTGATCTAAAGCTGCTGCCTGAAGAGCAGTTTGATCTTTGCTATTGAGTCAACAGGGTCAGCATGTCTGTAGACTGAGGCCCAGTACAGTGTTATGGTGCCAAGTATTCTTGTTACAACCTGAAACATGCAATCTTGCATTACTAAGTTATCTGTTTTAGCTAGTTATCCCAGCTGATCGTCCAATATCAAGTTACTATCCCTCAACTGTCTAGCAAGCCCGGTGACTGTGATAAATGAGTAATTATAAGCAATGCAACTATGTATGTGCTGATGTTAATCAAGTTTGGTTAGTCTGACTCAGCAGATCTCTTTGGATTTCTGTCTTGGATGGTCTGGATGAGATTCACTGAGATAAATCTTTTCCAGTGGTGGAAAACATGCATTCCTCTTCCTCCCACTTTCTCTTTTGGTCTCTGCTACAGTAATCAGTCAGAAACATCAATAACAAATGGCTGCCCCACCACACTAATGATGGAAAAATATGAATTGTGCAGATTCAGTCAGGTTATTAGCCACAAGCAAAATGTTCAATTCAATCACATTTAAATGTTACTTGTGGCAAATGTGTGCCTACTCCAGCACTCTGAATATGTGCACACTGCAGTGTACCTGCAGTGATTTTACACTAGAGTACTTCTAAGCCACAGAAACAGTTTTTCACTGTTTTCACCTTGTAATTAAATGCAAGGTCCACTTGCCCATTTATAGTGTACTTGTTTTATTAAATAGAATACTTTGTTCTAAGTCCCTACACCAAGACAAATACTTGGAAATGTACTGAAACTGTACTAAACAAATAAAGTGGTTGAATAAAGTAAAAAAAAGCTGTTTCTGAGTGACTACCTGAGGCACTGACTCCACTGTGGGGCAAACTGCTCCATCTTTAGGGATGCCATTGTGTCCTGTGTTGTCCCTTGGTACAGACCAGTTGTTCTGAGTCCCTTTACTGCAAAACAGACTGTAAACAGGTTCCAGCTATGAGTACAGATTCTGCACAACTTTACATTAACATAGATAAAGAACAATTCATGAAGGTACAGGATTTTTAGAAGTCAGTCTAAAAGGATATACAGTGTATTAGCACTTACCTGCGACGGTATCCAAACATGAGGAAGAGAACACAGAAGATTATGCAGGCAGTGCCAATATGGATGCCAATGACAATGCTGCCCAGAGAGGCCTCTCCATCCCTGCACTGACACAGACTGTTCCCTCCTGGAAACAAACACAGCCTTAATGAGGGACACCCTCATCATGGAAGAAAGCTGTGCTTCAGCCAAACTAAGATTTGGCACATATATGGTCCATTTATTCCTGTTTTTTTTTTTACCACACCACCTGCAGCAATGTCCCTCAGAGCCTTTTTGTCTAAATGTCTTCTTTGGAGTCACAAAATGTCATATTATGTTCTGGCAACAATTTACAAGAAGGGTACATCAATTAACATTAGTTAGTTGTAGTAATAAGCATGTGTTACTTAAGGGATACATGTTTTCAACTTTACAATAAGGGTCACACAGAGCATTAATAAATGGCTTATTATGGTTAAGTAATGCATATGACACATCAACCATTTGCTAATATTAGTTAGTACCTTAATTAACATTTAAACTCTTAATAAATGTTAACAAGAGACATTAAGAGTTACTTGATGCTTATTATTATTTTAATTAACAGTTAGTTAATTCTTATTACTGCATTAACTAATGTTAATTCATGTACCCATATTGTACTGTAAGTGTTACCTATGTTCTTCCAACAAAACTCTTATTAGAAGCTTGAGTTGGTGGTCTTTACTATGTATTATGACAATCTACCTCAGTTATGTCTAGGCCTGATTCTCTTTCTCATTGCCTTTTGGTATAGACTGTCAAATGATTTTTGGAGTTTTGTACGCTATTAGACATTTGTTGTCTTAAATCTTGTATGCATCTAAGAATATATGCTATAATATAACTGTGTTAGGTTCATTAACCTTAATTTGTGTAATGTCTTTGTGAAAGTAGTTTCCGACTTGCAGATATCTGATGAAATCAGTTTTTTCAAGGTTATATTTCCAAAGATGCTGGTCTGTTCTTTAACTTAATGATGAGTCTAATTTTAAGCAAGACCACTGTTCATAATAGTTAAAACATGTGTATAGCTTGTGAATTAGTAAATAGAATTAACATTTGACCTTCATTGTACTTTGCACTCCACAGCGTTCACAGGTGTAATCAGAGGACCTGCTGAAACCTGCTGAGACCTTCTCTTCCAAGACACAGTCTGATCATACTCACCACCAGTAGTTTGGTCACTCATTCCTTCCTCTGCCAGTGACACCAGTCTCTTGGAGCAGTCACTATCCCCGTTTCCATTGTACGCCACCAGTTTGACTTCATACACTGCACCCGGTTCTGGAGCAGAGGGCCACATACAGAGTCAGTCGGGAGTTTGAAACAATGTTTTTTAAAGAAGAATGATTTGTGTCTTAAGTGAATGTCTCTGCTGAGAATGTCTCTGCTCAGTTACCGTTTCCTACAAAACCTACACATGGCTATTGTATTAGTATTAGTATTATTAGTATTAGTGTTACAGGGAAGTGCACACCCTCAAGATCATAGGGAAATTGGATTAACTGGAGTAAAAACAATTATCAAATCATCTAAAGCAGCTTATTAAGCAATGTGACAATGCAACATCATCTAACTGTGTCTTCGTTTTATACCACATTATATCTTTGTCTTGTTCCTGCATTACATCTACTTCTTCTCTGTCATGTGTCCTCTTGGCTTTCTGGAACACTGATAACTCCCCTTACAATATCATCTTAAATCAGAAAGTCCATTTTGGACTTCTGGTGATTTTTTTTCATGCTGTGAATGTAACTGTATCAATCAGTAAGTGGCACCAACCCATTTTACAGAAATGGTCTTTAGCATGCTTTTCTTTAAACAGTAACTGTATGCTGTCTGTTGTGACAAAGACATGATGTGTATGTTGAGCCATGGAGCCACACTTTCAACTGCAATTACATCCAGTGCTGTCAGATGATGAACCGATAAGGTAATTGTCATGCGACACACTGTTGCATCAAACATGATTACCACTGACAGCACTTCTGCTGTGAAGATAAATGTGCATTCAGTGAATTCTCCAAGTGGTGACAGTGTGGACAGCAGCTGTTCAAGATGCTTTAAGGAGCAATGGTTGACTGAAAATAGACAGACATAGACACATTCAGCTACATCTGGTGGCTCATTAATTAACAGGGAGAAATATTTTCTCATGGTCAGCTACGAACATTTCCTTTTCAATTTTCTTGATTTTATAGTTTATTTTGAGTCAAGAAATAAAATACTATATATAGGTGTTCATTTTACCATTGAAATAGAATCAATATAAATATCAATATAAATGTGTTGTTATGGTTACAGGTTGTAAACAAAAAGGGGGGAGAGACAGATGCTGCTGTTCAGACATGAAGACTAGAAGAGAGTGACATCTTGGTGGTATGGTGTGGAAATATTTATGGTTTAGTCTTTTTTTTTTTAAATCAGCAAATCTTGAACTTTGTTAATGCTGTCCTGTTGTACAGTTCATACCCATTAAAGGGAAAGGGAATCGAAGTTTTCAGTTAATTTACTTATACATGCTGGTGCAACTATGACAGGCCAGACAATGAACAATGAACAGCCAGAGTTATGGTAAAACATGACAAGATTTAATTTTTATACATGATTAAGGTCAGTGTAAGGGTGATGGTTGGGATAATAAGAGTGTGTTAATTACAGCAAAGGTGGCAATATTTGTCTGCAGCCTGAGAGAAAGCCTTGTCTGAGAGACACAGCTGAGTGCCAGATCTTACCCTCTCTGCTCCTGAAGCACACACACACACACACACACACACACACACACACACACACACACTCACCCAGCTTAGAGATGATGTGGGCATTGATGTGACAGGGCAGCTGGATTGGTCCCTGGAAGACAGTGTGGGGGACCCTGCGGTAGGACAGCTTGAAGCCCTCCGCCTTGCCAGCCTTCCTGGGAAGTTCCCAGAGGACCTGCACAGCGCTGGAGTTCACCACCTTGGTGAAGAACGTGGGAGGGGTCGGCACTGGACAGAGAGCGAGACAGAAAAAGGAGGGTGAAGAGAGACAAGCTGATACATTAACAAAAAAACAGTACTAACTGTCCTCCAAGGAGATGATGAGAAGACAGCAGGTTTGGTTGAAAAATGTGGTAATTGTAGCAGATGATAGGAAGTGGATTCAGCACAGAAAAAACACATAATATAAAAAGCACAGAACAGGCAACAAAAACTAATTTACAGTTGGGTGATTTTATTGCATAACATAGGTATCATTCATAGTTGTAGAAATATATAAAGACTCATAAACCTTGCACCAAATTTACCATTTATCTATGGAAGCTGCTCACTTGAGTCTTGGAGGTTTCCAATAGTGTATGGCACTTGGTTTTGTTCAAAATATTTGTATACCTCAATCCTCTTTATAAAAATTTTGCTGAAGAGGATTTGCTAAAGAGTGCAGAATAGTTGTAGGGTGACTAATTTTAATTTTGGATATATAATGGGGAAGGAATAGGTAACATGTTGCACAATAAAACCTTTCAAAAACATTAGTGAGGACATAAAGGTGTACATAGGCTGTGATGAGATGTACATTTTTAAAGGTATGTTCCAGTTGTTTTTAATCTACCAGACAATTACATGCCATGCATATGTTACAATATTTACTGGTTGTTATAATCATTCCTCCAGTCCATACTGTCCATGAAGTGATCCCTTGCTTAAAGTGTGTAACTTTGGAAGAGTCCAACTTGATTTGTGTAAATCAGACTGCTGAAGCCTCATATCAGAATTCCTTTTTCCACAGAACGAGGACAGTGAATTTTAATCCCCGTTTCTTACAGTGGAGTCACTCTAGAGATCAATTTGTGGGGCAGTCAAGTTAATCTGACTGCCTTTTTCAAAATTTTGTTTTGAAAAAACAGATTTTCTCTTCTCATCTTTTGGACAACAACCAATATGTGATAGATACTGTGATATAAAATATTAACAATAAAAATTAATCAGGAGACAGAACAGAAGCGAACTCCCCATGGTTTCATCAGTGTTTCATGTTCTTACCGCCCCCTAGTGTTGTAGCCACCACAGTGCGGGACTGCTGGCTGGCTCCCAGAGGAGAGTAGGCCTTCAGGTAGAGGGAGTAGGTGGTAGCTGGTTCCAGGTTGGTCACATCATGCTGGAAAGTGCCTTTACTAATGGCTTCCTGCAGCTCCAGACTGTCGGGCTCTGAATCACACACACACACACACACACACACACACACACACAAATAGATTTAGTTATTATTAGAACCAAACAACACACAAGTACAGATGGTATCTAGGGGCGGCTGTGGTACAGAGGGTAGTGCGGTTGTCCATCAACCCCAGGGTTGGTGGTTCGATCCCGGCTCCTCCTGTCCACATGTTGAAGTGTCCTTGGGCAAGACACTGAATCCTAAGTTGCCCCCGGTGAAGGCCAGCATGGCAGCTGTGTCCCCATTGGTGTGTGAATGTGTGTGTGATTGGGTGAATTAGACTACTGTTGAAAGCTTAGATTACTGTACAGCGCTTTGGGAACCGTTTCAATGGTTGAAAAGCGCTATATAAGTAAAAGTCCATTTAAGTCCATCTACAGTTGACTCTTGCTGTGTGTGTGTTGACACTCACCTCCTATCTTGCGGATGTGCAGGACATATCCAATGATGCTGTCAGTGACATTGGCAGCTGGCTGGCTCCATGTTATCTGCAGGGCGTTGGTGGACAGTATGCTGGCTGTGAGACCCTGGGGGGCGTCGGGCAGGTCTTTAGCCTGGGCCACGGCCAGACGGGCGCTGGCCTGGTTGGTGCCGGCACTGTTCTCGGCGATGCACTGGTAGATGGCCTCATCCTCTGAGCTGATACGGGTCAGAGCTAGAGTGCTGCACAGACAACACACAGCTGCATCAGTTCACTGCTAGTCATATCTACCAGACACCACAATACAGGGACTGTATGGAAAAACTTGGAGGGTCAGCAGTTACAGACACAATATCAATAGTGTTAGTACAACTAATGCTAATACTACTATTTCAACCTCACCTGTTCTACTGCTACTGTTACTAGTACTACCACTAGTACTCCTGCAATTACTAATACCACTACTACTACTTCTACTACAGCTACAATTTCTATTACTACTACTACTACTACTACTACTACAACTGCTACTACTACTGCTGCTATGGCTATTTACTTATAATAATAATCATACAACATTATTAATACTGTATGAATACTAATACTAATACAATAATATCACAAATATTAGTATTACTCCTGCTATTTCTGCTATTGTTATTGCTGCTACCTTTTACACTACAACTCTTATCCATATGACTACTACTGTTGTAGTTCTGCTGTTCAAGGCTGGATCACCAACTGGGAAAATTGCGCAACTGTCCTGGGGTCCCAGATTATCAGGGCCACAAGGGTCCCAGGTCTGCTTTGTGGAAATTTGATAATGTAATATGATGAATTCATAATTTTATTAATCTCAACAGGGAAATTGTTAAAAAAAAGTGCAAAGTTGTTTGGGAATATGCACCAAAGCACAATATAAATTAAAATGACGAGGACCTGCTGAAAGTAGGTAAGGTAAGGATAAGGATATCTTTATTGTCCCCAAGAGGCAATTTGGAATACAGCCAAAAATGCAACACAAATACAAACGATAAACAAACAGTTAACAGGACACGTTGCGCGCTGCACAGCTGCTGCGTGTCGCCATTACCAGCGCCACCCCCAGTACAACGTTATTGTGTTGTGTAGTTCCTGCATTTTTGCCTCATTGTGAAGCCCTGTCTAACTGAGGGGCCCTGTGTCAAAATCTAGTTTTAATACTTCTGTTTTTTTCAGTGCATATTGTGCTTGCATGTTGCATATTCTAAACTACAGATGTGTTTAATCACACAGCAAAGCTAGGTCAGGGTAGTATTCTAGTATAGTAGAACTGGTTGATTTCTATGTAAAATATAATGAAGCTTCCTTGTGTTGCACTCTAGGCACACACACACACAGGATATGTCCACAGTGTGGGAGAAACTGGGGTGTCAATACGGGCCCACCGCTCAATTTTATCCTGGGGCCCTCTAGCAGGTTAATCTAGCCCTACTGCTTCTGCACTACTGCTTCGACCAATAATACTGCTGCTACCTCTTTCAGTGCCATTGATACTACTATACAATTATACTACTACCACATATAAAGGCCAGAGATACATAAGAGATGTGTATTTAATATCATATATAATAATGCAGCTAAACCGTCCTCTTGGGATTAGCTAGTTAGTGAGAAACTAATGACCTTTCAACTGAACAATACTGATAATAATATAAGAACTCAGCATGCACCACCAATATATGTGGCTACAGTGAATGTTTGAAACATTGAAATATTTGAAACTGGAATACAGCTATACAGTATATTTGGGATACAAGGTAATTTAAATATGTATAAATACAAACATAGTATAATTCATGAATATACAGTATAGACATGATTTAATATTCCAGTGGATGTAATTTGTTTGATTTTATGTAATTGTCCAATCATAGACTACACAACACACTGATCAATCAAATCAGTCAAAAGACATCATAGTCAGGGTCTAACAGGCTTAGTAACTCTGTGCTCTCTGTGCAGTGGTGGCATATCCATCTGGTAAAATTGTTAAATGCAGGGCTAAAAAAAGCTCTTGTATATTAGAGGTGACTTGCACAGATTGGGCTTTTCATAGAAAACCAAATTTTAGAGGAAATCTTCCCAAGTGAATATTTTGATCCTAGACCTCTGAGACAAGCCTCTCCCATGCCAGATGGCTGTGATACACTTTCTATTTCTTCGCTGTTTGTCAAATGCATCTTTTCTCTCTTTTTCCTTCTGTCATATCTGCTGCCTGCTTCTCAAACCATCACTATGGTCTGTGCCTCCTTTTCTCTTTTTTAATATTTTAATATAACTTACATCTACATTTTGCCTTCTTTCAGTAACACTGTCATGACATTCAGTAATTCAATGCAACACCAGAACTGTACTTTATACTACTGTACTTTATAGTCAATATGCATTCCTATGTTTGTAACGTTTTTGTTTTATGCCTGAACTAGCCCTAGGACTGTATTCCCCAAAAGTTCAGTTTGATTAGAGACCTGCAAATCTAGGTACTCTGGGTAACATGTTAAACTTCCTGCAGTTACTGTAATTGAGCATTTTTCATGTACTATTTATTTTCTTAAGATAAAATCACATGTATCTACTTTTGTAGACTCAATAAGCAACTTATCAGTTACTGGCCCATCAGGATCATACTGAATTAAGCATGTTGATTCAGACTTTATTTGTTTTGTTTGTATTTGTCTAAATGTTTATTATGTACTAAAAGATCATTAATCTGTATCACTGTCCATACTGTGAGTGCAGAGCTAAGAATGGAAATATTGACATTGTCATATCTATCCTCAGTTTCTAGTAAATGGGATGAAAAAGGAATACACTTGCATCACAGTACATCACTGCCATCACCCACCTGTTGTTATTGGTCAGCTTGATGTTTTGTCCTGGCATCAGGACCTTGCCATTCTTCAGCCAGATGAGGTGTGGCTCAGGGACGCCCTGGGCCACACAGGTGAACACAGCACTGCCCCCTGCTGGTTTGGACACAGACTGCGGCCAATGTAGGAACTCAGGAGGAGCTGAGGAGGAACAGAGATGGTGGTGAGGCAAGGTGCAGACTATAAAAATAATCACAATATAAAACTCAAGCACACAACAGATTCATGTACCCCATAAACCTTGCTGTCCCCCATCGCCTGCTTTTACAGCAGCCCTGTTAACAGCAAACAGACACAGAGACCTGAACCGCTAATCCCAAGGAGAAATTTATTTAAATAATACATTTACAATTTATTTATAATTTAAGAGGCCTGGTGGAAAAATGTCATATGTTATACTTTTTGCATTGTTACTCATAACAATGGGCTATATTCTCTACCCTAGCAATACATCCAACTGTATATGTGAATCAACAGTTCTGTATCTGGTCAGGAATAAAAATCCATCACATCCTCCAGAGTACAGGACTGATATCTTTCAGAAGGTCTGTTTAGCCTTGGAATTTATTTACATTGATTAATTTGATACCCATGACACAGTATAGAATAGGCCAAGTTCAAAGCAGAATTTAATAATTCTGGTTTATTACAAATTGGGTCTTATTTTTGTAATTTTTACCATGTCACTGCATTCCCGCATCTCAGCAGTTAACTTGATGATTGCAACGTTATTATTAACAATGATGGCCAAAACTAACAAAAAGAGTAAGGCAGTACAAAAGTAATTTCACAAAACCATAAAAGTATGCAAGGGGACAGAATGCTGTAAGACACTGCACTCTTACGACCAAGCACAAAAATATTTAAAAATATATACTGTATTTATATTCCCATCATGGGCTTATAGGGGATTAAAAACCAATGCTACATCAAGAAGGTCTGGATGCTGTTTCAGAGGCTTTTTGACTTGACAAGAATTAATACCCGGAAAAAAAAAGGAAAACATTATAACTGAAATGTACTGTATATAGAACCATTCATTTGAAAATCTTCTCAAACCATTAAGAAATACAAAGAATGTTTCATCAATTAATAAATCTATGTCTGTGCTTGAACTTCATATATCAAGGGTGTCTCTCCAAACCCCAGAGGATAGTCAGGTCCCTTTACAACACACACACACACACACACACACACACACACACACACACACACACACACACACACACACACGTAGCCTGCTGACCCCAGCCAATCCTCAGCTGTCCCCGGACAGATGCAGGGTTGACTGCTTCTCCTGACACCCAGTTCAATATTAGAAACACAACAGACATGCATATATATGCCAGGATATAGGCAACGCTGCTTAAGCCCTAAAGCCCCTCCTCACTTCAGCCCATGCTCAGCATCCATTGATCTATTGACCTCAACACCCGCTGTGACCCCACACCCCCAACCATCCACCGATGAGCTGAGGGGGATGTGTCAACTAGATGACCATTTCAATAAAGACACATTCATCACTGCAGCCAGGGATTTTCTTTGTTCTATTGGTCAGACCACTTTGATTAGATCATCTGAGCCAAAACTAACCCATGAAGGAAAACACAGAAGGAAGTGATAATGACAGCATGGAGGTGTGTGTGGTTGTTGTGTTATACCATCACAGAAGCAAATGTAGACAATGTAGAAAGGAGTGGTGATGTCAGTTTTGGGGTTTCAAGAAACAGATTTAGCCTGTGTAAACAGGCTATAGCAGTTAGAATTGCTCTTTTATATTACATTTCAATTTTGAGATTTTTTTAAATCATATTACAGAGAAGTGGAAAACACCAAAAGATATAAGAGCAAAGTTATACGAGTAGTTACTCTACAAAAATTACATGACAATGACAAGAGGCATTGTTCCATGCAGTCTCAAGCTTTCTGTTTTACTTAAAAAACATCATTATAGTTTACTCTTCTTTGTGCTCAGTATCAGTGTATCTCCTGGTAAGATAACTCATTAAACCTGCTCGTTGGAATAAACCCCTTGTCTGGTTTTACCAGTTTAAACCATGGTGAGGTTAGTTCCACCAGTGAGAGCTAACTGGTAACGAAGCAGAGAGAGTGATGCTAGGGTTACCTGCAGTTTAATGTACCTTGTGCAGTTATTTAGGACTATGTTTGAGGTGTCCCCATATATGATTCAATGAACACCTGCCAGCCAATCAAAAATGAAAAGAATAGTATTTTTGGTGACCAAGGTATAATATGTTATCATTGTATTTCAATGTAGTTTTTTCCATTAAATATACAGAGGAATGAAAAGTGAGAGATCTTCTTTCTGTGTGTGTGTGTGTGTGTGTGTGTGTGTGTGTGGTCATTATCTCTCAGGAGGGGCAGATGTCCACCCCTTCATCTGTTCAGCTGTCCCAGCATCATGTTAGAAAGTGTCAGGCATCCTCAGCTGACCGTTCATCAGTTGGATCCATACTCTGTATTGATCAGTGATTCTGTTGACCTTGAGTTTCACCGCACCTCATAGCTCGTCTTATTTCGTTTAGTCCCTTTTGTTTGCAGCCTGTTTGGGGGGTTGCTGAGGACAGGCTTGAGCAGGCACGGAACATAACTAGATTTACATATGTGTGAGCAATACTGTGTCATTTTCTTCATAAAACTGATTATATTTTGGCCACTTAGTTGTGCCTAATGCCACTTAGTTGTGCCTCTATTACTGTACAAGTAAATACCAGTCCTGCATGTCAAATGTTTGAGTAAAAGTATACATATACATATAGTATTATTGACACATCTACTTAAACTGCCCCAAGTAAAAGTACTCTTTATGCAGAATGAATGCTTTCAGAGTGTTATATTATTATATAAAAAACATAATTTGATATTACTGATGTATTAATGTCCTAGCAGCATTGTTGGAACTTATTTTATACTGTTGAGTGGTTTAATCTACAAGAATGCATAATATTTTATGGGCTGATTGTATGTTTTGTATGTGTGTAAAATCTTAATCCAAACCAGTAACTGTACAGCTGTCAGATAAATGCTATGGAAAATAGCATTTATCTGCTATTTTCTTTAAATTTCGCTGTGAAATTAAGTGGACTAAAAGTATAAACTAACATAAAATAGAAATACTTGAGTAAATAACTTTTACTAAAATTGTACTTATGTACAGCACTTAAGTAAATGTACTTAGTTACTTACCAGCACTGAATACGAAATGATCAGTTCAGTTATCACATTCTGAAAATATTTCTGACTTCCTATTAAAGTGATAAAACCTGATATTATTATAATTAGTACATTCATAGTAGCCATCTATTATGTTAAATCGATTGTTCTTACATGAGAGGTTTTGACACATAAATAGAAAAACATCTATTAAAAATAAACTAAAATCCTGCAGTAAAAGAAATAATATGCATATATGCCATATACATATTTGTATGTTTTTGCCCATACATTTGGGTTCAGTATGTGATACTTCATCTCCTTAGTGAGGGAAAGATTTTGGTGCTGATGCTCATATAATATGTAAGAAGTGAACTGAAGCCCTCAGTGGGATCTGCATAATAAACGATCTGCAGTTCATCTCGTCTAGAAAATGTGGACAAAAATGAGAAGGAAGGGGGGAGGAATGGACGTATTTAACGCACCATTCTCCATTCTTCAGAGGTCAGGGGTCTGAGGTTGCAGGTCAATCCTCACCCCCCTTCTCTTCCCCTTGCATCCCCCTCCTGCACCTTGCACCCTGCCTTGCCTGTCTAGTTGTCATCCACTTTTTGCCTCTCTGTATGTTGTCCTCTTTGTCCCTTCATCCTGACCATGACCATGGACACAGACAGGCTGACACACAGACTGTGTGAAAGTTCAGACCTCTGCTAACCTTCACTCTACAAACACAAACAGCTTCACTGATCCCCACTGAACTTGAATTCAGCTGAATAATGAAAACATTTGCCTTCACTGTGAGTCATCACAACGTCTCTGCACATTTGAACCTCAAGCTGCAGTAGCTTTACAACTGTAATCAAGGGCTTGACTGACAAAAGACGAATGGAGACAGGGCAAACATTTTCCAGAGTAATATTTTCTGATTGTCTAATTGGCACTATATTTGCAAAAAATAAACTATAAACATGTTTCTAAACACATATTTTTAAATTTAAAAATGTCTCTTGTGAAGTGATGTTCAGAAATAAATTCAAAGTCTGTGGTTGTATATTCCCATTTATAAATTTAATATATTAAAGATATACACTTGTGAATGTGAATGTGTAAAATACGAGAATGTCTAAAACATGTGTACACAAATTACATCAATGGAAAGGTTGCTGTTAGTTGCTTTTGTATCCATGCATGTTTAACTTTTGTGTGTGTGTGTGTGTGTGTGTGTGTGTGTGTGTGTGTGTGTGTTGATGTTGTTGGTGTGTGTGTGCTTTGTTGATTGATATAACAAGTCAATATAGAGTTAGGTGATAAATTTTACGTCAATAATCTCACTTTTGGGCATTTCGCCAAGTAAATATGGGAGTTTCTCTGTCTGTTAAGTTTTCAAATTCAGAGTGTATTTTTAATATATTGGGAAAATGTTCATTTCTCAGAGCCTGTTATTTGAGACACGACTACAATTTTTTTCTGCACATTCAGAAGCATAATTTCACAAGATCAAAATCTTATTCACACTTATTTGAGCCCACAAATGTTAAACACACTTCCCAACATATATAAATAGATATATAAAGCATGTCATATATTTCAATAATGTTGTAATACACAATGTTTTAGCCCATATATCCTATCATATGAGACATAACATCACATCACCTGAGATATGATGTCACATCAGATATGATATATCATTTATATATCATCATACACTTGTTTATTTGAACAGAATTAGTCATTAATACAATGACACAATGTCATTAAAGTAATTAGTAAAGATTCTCTCTCCTACTACAGTTTTGAGGTTATATTCTAAATTTGGATGCATCACTGCAGAATAACACTTTTGAAACTCTGTAAACCACATTGTGGTTGGGTCATGTTACCAGATGACCAAAGCCTAAAGCTCTTTGTTCTCTCTCAATCCCAAAAAGAGAGCAAATTGATCAATAAATTAATTAATATATTAGAGATTGGCCCCTTCTCCCCTCCTCTACACCAGAAGCACTGCCAATCACTGTGAGAAAATGACAGGGGAAAGTATTTATTGATCTGGACAAATAGTCAGACACATCAGGAACAGAGGGATGGATGGATGAAGGCAAAGCTGAATTGTAGGAATATAGATTTATGTAATTGAGATTGCAAAGCATTTAATGAAATGTACTTCAGCTCTTTCTTTAGGTTTTATGTTTCAAATGATATGCATTGTTTTAAGTTTTAAATGTAGAGGATAGAGTATATACTAAAAAAAGGTGCACTCACTGGTTTTATTATAACACACTACAGCACCAACAAATTCTAAAATTTCCTCTCAGCTCACTGTCAGTGTTCTGAAACTCAACAGAAGTAATAGCTGAGTGAAAATCAACAGGGATCTGGGAAGAAATTTGGGGATTTGTATGTTTTTGCCCTTTTAATACAAATTATTACCTAGTTGACATTATATTTAACCATTTTCATTTTAAATGCAGTACCAAGCAATTCTAATGGTTTAGTAGAGCATTTTCAAGTCTCTGCTAGTTGATTTTCTGACTATAGTGAAATAAAGTTAAACCACAGGCTGTTGAAAAAGAAGACATATTTTATCTCTGTCCATGATTTTATCACAATCTTGAGGTCAGGTGTTCTGGTTGGCAGGAGAGTTGTACTGAGTTGAGTTCAGTTTTGTGTGTTGTAGTTTCTTGACCTCTTCAGCTTACAGACTAAAGAGCTCGCTGAAAAAAAACAGTAACATAAGTCTAGTTTAGAAATGTTAAAGGCACACGCCACCATTTTTACTCATAAAGTTCAGTTTACTCATCATAGGGAGTAGCTTGCAGTAAACTGTAGGCATAAAGTTTGAAAGACATTGACACACAGGGAGGGTCTAACTAAAATATGCTATTAGTTCCTGTGGTGGTGGAGTATTGTTTAGTGCTCAGCTGCAGTGGAGAGCAGGGGGAGTGGCTCAGGGAGCCAGCACCTGCAATCTGTGAGCACAGGTGGGGATGATTGCTAATCAGGACTGCCTGTGCTCTTTAAGTAGCGGCTCGGGCAGATGAGAGGAGGATTCCACCACATGGAGAAAGACACCAGCGAAAACACCCAGATGTGCATGCTGGAAGCAGTATGGAACGGGTCGGGCGAGAGCAGGAACCAGGTGAGACATGGTCAGCCAGGAAGAGTGTCCTTGTGTGGTGGACAGCAAATAAAAGCTGTAAGCATTAAAACCACGGTCTCTGAGAGTGTTTGTCCACCTGTCAGTGAACCCCACAATAGCTACAGTTCCATTATGGGAAATGTAGGATCCAGTGTTTTTGGTGTTTCCCCATTCTAGGGACTAAAGTCTGGAAATATTGGCCTCTGCTGGACAGATTGTGACCATTCTGACCATTTTTTATCTGTCCCTCACAAGTCCCCAAACTTTAGGGAAGTTCAATACTAAACTAATGGAGTACCACTTTAATGTTCTTATGAGTGCAGGTAGTATTGTGCTGTTGTTGTACAGTGTTAAAAGAAGTACTCAGATCAATTTCTTAAGTAAAATTGAAATACCTCAATGTAAAAATACGCTTTAAAAAGAAATGACCACATACTAATTACTTATAATTACTTATATACAGACATATTATCAGAAAAGTGTACTTAAATTATCAAAAGCATTATGCAGAATGACCCCTTTCAGAGTTTATTATATTACTATAATCAGAGGATTATTTGGCATTGTAGCTGGTCAGGTTGGAGCTAATCTTAACACCTTTTATATAGCATATTATATAGTATAGAGTAGTTAAATCTATAACACTATAATTATAATATTTCCCACTGAAATGCAGTGAAGTAGAAGTATAAAGTAGCAGTGAATGTATGCAATCACTCCCTGAACACTGGTCTTCACAACATCTCTTTCTGTATGCAGTACGTTGTAGACACTGGATGTGTTTGAGGATTTACAGTATGTTTTTATAGTGTTTAATCCTTTCTGAAAATCAAATTTCACTCACTTGACTTACAGAAAAGTACATAATCTACAGAGAAACCAGAGATAGCCTGGTAATTAAAAATTGAACACTTTAACACTCCATGTTTCTGTCTTGTCCCCTTGTACGAACTCTAATACTCTGGGAGGTGAGCAGCTAATTGAGCTGGCCTTAGGACAGCCAATTAAAACATAGCTAATGACAGTGAGAAATCTGAGTGGGCTGAGTTATGGACATCTGCAGGGTGATGGATAAGTTCACGTCATAGAGAGCCCTCCATCCCCCGACTCACAAACACACACACACACACACAAACACACACCCAGCTGAACACTGGTGTGAGTGCTAGTGTCACCATACACCATAAAACAAACCCATGCTCCCAGCCTCCACCCTCACTAAACAGACAGGGGCAAAGGTGATAAGAAAGGGTGGAGCTTTACTATTGACCCTTTCCTTCCCCTCCCCTCACCACCACCGCCAGTTAATACGGTCAAGTGCACACAGACACACAAACACACACACCCAGGATCTATCATGGAGGTCTCGTAAACTCAAGCACAACAATGGCTGCATGTTTGCTGGACAGTGTGTACAGTATGATTACATATAATGCAAACTAATTTATCTTTAGTGTATCTTTACTCAGCCCTTCCTTCCCTGACGGCACCATGCCCTGCACTGATGGGTCAATCTGGGAATAGTCAAACATTTGGGAAGTATGCTTGTTTATCTTCCCCAGACTCAGATGTTTTAGATGGATATCAGTTTCGTCTCTGTGTGTTCAGTACAGACATAGTGCCAGGACATGTTTACCTTCTAACAACTGACTGCACACAGCATTTCTCAAGTACTGTCCTTATAGTGGTGCTGACAGGTTAAAAAGGCACTGTTGTAGATTTGAACAAAAAATAGGTGAATCTTATTCATTTGTAATAATTTGCTTTATTAACAACTAGCCAACTTGTAGATAAGACATCTTCAAACTTGAGTGCATGTTTTCACTTTTCACCGAGCTAATCGAGCAGAGCTAAGCTAGGCTTAACACCTCTTATACCCATCTCCGTATAAGGGCCATAACTGCCATTGAGAACAGAGTCTGGAAATGTGGGGTCTTAATGAGGTTTACATTCTTCAGTTACGTATGGGATATGAAAATAAACTGATTGAGTATTTCTCCACCAGAATTATATTCTTGATTGTGTGAGGAGGCTTTTGAAACAGCATTCAGACCATTCTGAAGGTAGATCAAACAGTAACATGTATAAAATATGAGATGTACGTTAATAACAGGAAACTTTTTTTACTTTTCTTTGTTTTGCCTACTAGTCATACATTTCTGTGAAGGGGGTCGCACTGGGGAATTTGGACTCATAACCTCAGTATTGTTTAAATGCTGGTTTTGGCCCTGTCTTTACTGGACACGGAGAGATTATATACTTATAACGATCGTCTCATCCTATCAACCCTGATATGATAGCCAAGAAGTGTATTTCCAAAACAGTTGGACTGTTCCAAAAAAGCCTGTAAAATCTGTAGAGTTAGTCAATACAAAATGGAGGCGCTGTACTGGGCCTGTAGAGAGTTAAGTGCTTTGCTCAAGAACACAGTAGTCTCTGTATTGCCTCACCTTGTACCACGAGTCGTCCGAGTGCAGTACGTCTCATTCTGGTGCCGGGTCGATTGGCAGCACACACATACACACCTGAATGCTGCAGGGAAACATCTGAGATCATCAAGTTCCCCGTTCCCAGAACCTGGATTCCCTCCACCCCAATGGAGCGTCCATCTGATGGACACACAGACAGACACAAAAAGAAAGTTAAAACATGCTGCATGTTATAAATTCTCCTACTATCATATAAATTATATTACAATTTTCCAGTGGTACCTAGCCTGCTCCAAGAAACAATGGGCCTTGGGTTTCCTGTGGCAATGCACTCCAAGATGGCCGTCTGATGGACAATGATGGTCAGATTCTGGGGTCCTGACAGGATGACTGGCTCCTTGTAGGTTCTGGGAGCTCCTCCTGGAAGCACGAAAGAAGACAAAAAGTGAATATGACAAAATTCTCACACAAAGACGATATATTTGTGTTTATTGTCAACTGTGGACTGCTTTTCACTTACTTTCACATTGTCAATTATTGGTGTGAATGCTGGAAGCATTCATTTTTCAACGTAGAAACTTCAAACATCAAAATATTCAGCTTAATTAGAACATTCAAATTTTATATTTTTCTTGCTTTTTCAACTCTTTTCTACTCATTCATACTTTCAGCTAGGAAGTCCATTCAAACAACAAAATGTTCCACATCTTTCACACATTCTAGATATTATTCAATGATTCAAATCCCATAAAAATATTCAACTTTCCTTGAAACTTTGTTATAATGGGAGTCAATGAGAAAAGCCTTCAAACCCACTCATCTTCAACCTCTTCCCACGCGTTCATCCATTCACATAGGAGCTCCATTCGAACTTTAAAACGTTCACAGCCCTTGGGACTTTCTCTCATTAATTCAACTTTTTCATATCATTCATACTTTTCACACAGTCGCAATTTAAGTTTCATGCAATTTTCAGTCCTTCTGAGAGTTTTACGAGTGTATGTGGTGGAATGTTCAGCGCTAGAGCAGGGGACCTAACTGTCAGAGTGGAAAGGAGATTTAAGATCTTCTTAAACATTTCTCTTCAAATCTCTTGTTCCGACAATTTTCACTCTTCATACATAATTTTCACACCAAACGTAGGAAAATATGTGCTTTCATACAATGCAACTATGTAAGCAATCAGACTTATACATTTGGCTCTATGAGCTTCCAAGTGAAGGCATTTCCCACCAACTGCCGCATAGACTCTCATATTAACTGAGACCAGAAATTTCAGGAGGGAAGCAGAAACAGGGACTTTTCTTATCTCTTCCAGAGCTAACATTTTTGACACTACACACACAAATTTCACACAGTGTGTTGAGCAGACTTTTTGTCTCTCATGAAATAAAATTCAGCCAATAGCAGTTATGGTCTTTGCGCTATAAGCAGTACTTTGAGAGGTTTAGTCTCCATTAAATGAACTATCTGACCTGTCTAAGTTGCAGTCTGCCCCTCCCCCCTCCACTCCCTCATGGTGCCACAGTCACCATAGCAACCGGTGTGTGTGCGTATCACTTACAGTAGGAAATCCCAGCACTCAAATCATGGACCTTTAAACCATACAGTACAGCAGATTTTTGAAATAAAACCCCCAAGATGGTAACAGGAGCTTATCGGGTGGCCACAGACAATGTTAGATTTTCAAAATAAAAGCCTTTCAAAGCACCTTTTCAAGCATTTTCCAGGTTTATCTACTTATTCATACTTTAAACTACAAACTCCATTCAAACCTTGTGTGTTTCACATCTTTATTACATTTATTACATATTTATTCAACTTTTCAGTCCCATTCATACTAATTAGACCATTTCCCACTTTTCCAACTCTTCATATTCCTTTTCTACACTTTTCCATCTCACATCTAGTCATTCATACTTTCAGCTAGATTCATTCATTCATACATTTTCAGTATTATTCAACATTTAAAAACAGCTATCCAGTTTAGCAACAGCCTTTCCACATCCAGCATTCACACCACAAGTTCTTCAGAAATTGCCTTTTCTAGTTTATAGAGCACTTTAAACACAACACTGTGTCATACAACATTTCATAAAGTTATTGTTGAAAATGCCGTTGCAAAAGTCTGTGCATGCCCCTTCAAGGACTGAATCTGCAGTATCATGTTCTGTTTCAGGCTCCTTATGCTTTCTGTTAACCAATTATAATTCATCACCTTAGAAGGATCTATAAGTGTAGTTCATGTTCTCTGCATAGTGTGGCTTCTTGGTCTTTATGAGTTTCTGGTTTTGGTGTTGTTTATTCTATTTTATTTATGTAGAAATTAGAAGTATTAAGATGTGCCTTATTTGTTGATTGCTAATAAGTTGGCCCACATGTAAATTGTTGGTAGGCAGTAGTCACCTTGTATATTAAGCTAAAGACCACATCGGCATCATTAAGAATAAGTTTATATGTGTATATTGCTTCAGTTTGTTCATATTAGCACATATATGCTGCATATTATTTTTAAATATTTTATTATATTATTATTGATTATTTAGTTGTTGCTGTTTATCCAACTTGTCATACTGTGTTATGTTGCCAAAGGAGTGGATCTATGGTGGCCATGTGTGGTCATAATGTGCCCTCTATTTAACTTTAGGTAAACTGCACTGACCAGAGATGTTGCTGAATAATTGTTCTTACTTTAATATAACTGTATTATATATTTTACTTATAACTTACTCAGTTCCAGTAATTTAGTTATGGAGAATTCCAGATTTGAAAGGACTCCTTCATACCCGTGGGGGCTGTAGTGCTGCAGGGATGACGTATTTTTGTAGGCCAACCCGGAAGTTAGCGTCGCCCCGGTTTCCTCGACAAAAAGCCAATGGGATTATTCCATTGGATTTTTGATTAGTGCAAAAAATAAGCTCTGTGGCAAACATAAGTTTATAATACTTACACGTTTTGTACAGCAATATAATCTTCACAAATGAACACCACTTTTATCATTTGTAAAGTGTAAATGCAGAGTGTGGTTGATTGAGCTCAGCTGCAGAGGAGAGTGTGGGGGAGCAGCTCAGTGTCAGCAATCTGGGTGGCACAGGTGGTGAGCAATTAGCAATCACAGGCTCTCTACTTAGTAGGAGCAGGGAGTGCTGAGGAGGGAGGACTGACACGCGGTAGAGACAGAGAGCCTGGAGAAAAGATCCGAACCAAGTCGTACAGAGGAAGGAGAGGAGCTGGCTGATCCAGAGATGCCAGGCAAGGGATCCGGCCAGCTGAGTGATCCTACAGTTGTGCAGAGTGTGAATAAAGAGTTGTGTTCAGTCAAACAATGTGTGGATTTGTGTTTTCACCCGTCAGAAGGGCCTTAAGTGGCGACATTGCTACACTGGCGCCCAACGTGGGGTTCTGACAGAGAAAGGGTGGACACAGCATGACGTAGCAGCCGACCATGCAGCCCGTAGCTGCCTTGGGGCAGATGCTGGGAGAACTAGCAGCGATGTAGCGGTGAGCCGGCAACACATGTCGATGCTCCAAGCTCAGATGGAGAGGCAGACTCAAGTGTTTGAGCACATGCTGTCCCGCTCGGACCCCTTGCCCGGCATCTCTGGGTTAGCCAGCTCCTCTCCTTCCTCTGTACGACTTGGTGCGTGTCTTTTCTCCTGGCTTTCCGTCTGTACCGTGTGTCAGTCCTCCCTCCTCAGCAGTCCCTGCTCCTACTAAGTATAGAGCTCATGATTGCTAATTGCTCACCACCTGTGCCACCCAGATTACTGACACCGACTCCTGAGCCACTCCCCCACTTTCTCCTCTGCAGCTGAGCTCAATCAACCACACTCTGCCACCACAGTGCTCTTCTACAAGAGCCTTTTGGAAAGTCTGAATTGGAATAGTTTGCAAGAGTGTAAGTACAAACACAACTAGGCTGTAAAGGCGGACAAGTGAGTAGATGAGTTTCTGTGTTCGGCGTGACGATGTTTAATGTCCCCGACAACCTGTGTAGTCTCATTTAGCCACTTGTCAGCAACTGCCTTTTTTAAGACACGTAAAAGTGTCAAAAGTCACGAGTGAGACATATTTTATGTTTTAGAACAAAATGTGAAAATCTCTTAAGCTTGTGTTAACTACGGACCTTATTTGAAGCATCTAACCAAAGTCCCATTCTAGAAACCCAGTGACTTTGAGACAAGGGAATCGGAAGTGCAAATATGCTAACTCATTGCCAGGTTTTATGACTCATTCCTACAGCACTCTAATAACTGTGACCCAAATTTAAGGGATTATCCTAAGAACTTTGAATACTTCAAGAAATTATAAATGAACCCAACACAATAAAAAGATAACAAAAGCTGAGCCAAAGTCCTAGCACTTCTTTTAAAAAGGGGGGCATTCACACTTAAATGGGAAAGTGGTAAAAATATCTGCTGAGCTAACTTTCCAAAAGTTTTCAGATGTAAAATCCTTCATTTTGGTATAAAAACAACATTTCTGTTTCAGTTGAGCAAAGTTGTTAGGAGGACTGTTGTACAGAAACAACTCAAGTTGTTATGGCAAAAAATTCTGAGATATACTGCAGTGAAGACAATCACCTCTACAGGTACATGGGCACAGGTTAATACATGCAGGCTTGAATAGAATAGAACTCCTAACTGTTGTTCACTCCACAGAGATCTTTCACTAACTACTTGTATATTACATGCTACATGTGTTTTCACCTACCAGTGATGTTGAGCATGGCCTCATGACTGTAGCGAGTGTTGGCAGTGTTGGTGGCGACACAGCGGAAAACCCCAGCATCTGCCTGCCTCACGCCCGTCACCTGGAGAATACCCATTGGCAGGAAAGTGTATCTGGACAGGAAGGGGAGGTCAGGGTGCAGGTGAGGCAGTGAAAACTAATATAAATATGATAAACAAATGTGTACATATATTATATATATATACACACACTATACTATATGTGCTGTCCGTTTTAACCATAAATTAAGCCATTGAAATGTGTTGTACTGAAAAGTAACACCCCAAACTACCACACAAGGCATTCATGTAAGTTACAGTAGGTTGCAAGTTAGCAAATGGACACTGTGATGTACAAGTCCACTGGTGCAGTTTTCTTTATAGTGCAAATATAAAAGCAGAGCAAAAGAATAATTTTACTTGAATACTTCTGTAATTTCTAAAATGACCCCACTCCCTTTTTTCCTTTTAATGCTCATTTTGGGGGTTTTCAAGAGACCCTTAGTTCACTTATCCTTCTGACCAGTTATGGATGTATATGACCAGTAGATGTGCAGAGTCACACAGGTCCTTTGGATAAGTTGCCCTTTTACAAAAATAAATGCAATGTTTTACATCCAATCTCTCTTTTTTCCTGTTGAATGCTTATAACATTTAGGGTAGAAAGGTAGCAATTTAAAGTTCAGTTTAAAATCATGTCGGTTACAATGGATTCCAATTGTGACAAGTTTTTGTTGTGGATAAAAGTAGTTGCAGCTTGTAAACAATAAAAGTACAGATAGCTCTGTGAGCTATAAACAAAAACAGTGTGTCCAGCCATACTGTGAGTGTTTGGAACATAGTGAACGTACAGTTTAACAGTGGAAATCTGGATTATCTTGCAGCAGTGGTTTAAAAAGTTTATATGGATGTTTTGATGCTTTAAGCCTTGACTTCCAAAAATTGAAGAAAATAGGTGGAGCAGAATTGTATACTAATTAGAGGAAAATACCAATTTGTAGCTGTCACATGAGTTTGAGTTTGTGCAGTAGTAGTTGAAGGAGCCTTATGGGCATACTACTGTATATACTGTCCAGTACATAGTCTTACTGTAGTGTATGAGTGTATGGTGTTACCTGTTGTCAGTGGTGTTGAGTGCTACTCTGTCTCTCTCCCAAGTGATGTTGGCCTCAGGTACTCCGTTGATCTGACACTGAAAGCGAGCAACACCTCCCTCATCCACAGACATGGACACTGGGTGGGTGTGGAACTTAGGAAGAGCTGAGGAGCAAACCACACAAAGATAAGCCAGTTTACTAGTCATGGTTACCACTTACCACTCAGCCTGTGAAAGCAGTTGTATAATGTCTTCTGTGGCTCGGGACTCTCTGGACTTTACCAGACAGGGAAGGTTTAACAAAAATATACTACTGGTTACATTATGGAAAATATAGGATCCAGTGTTTTTGGAGCTTGACCTATATACTGGGGACTAAAAGTCTCAGCTCTGCTCCTTTGATTTTGAGCAATTTTTAGAATTTGTCTCGTGAGTCCCTTTATGGAAGTGGAATACTAAATATATCTCTTTAATATATCACTATCGAGTTAATTATGATTTCTTGGAATAAAAACTGTAAACGTACAAGAGTTTGGTGGAGATGATTAGTGGATTCTATCATGCCAGTTTTTCAAACTTGGAGCCACTAAATCTCATTACCTATTTCTCCACTTCACTTTCCTGGTATGTACAACTTTGCTGAAGAGGACAAACCTGGAAAGAGATTTTTTATTCAAACCTTCTTTATATTAGTAACTGTGCAGACTTACATCACGCAGAGTAATGTGTTGGATAGTTATGATCCATTTCAAAATGATGTGTATATGTATATGGAGGATATTCTTGGTCATAATTCAAATGAAAGTCCAAATAGAAAATGAAGAGAGATAAAATTAAAAAGATTATTA
>LKNJ01004619.1:21711-44365 GCA_002120245.1 Maccullochella peelii | reverse complement strand
TATATATATAGACACACACACACACTGTATATACTGTGTTCATAGCTAAACTTCAGTTACTAATTCCCTGTAAAATCAAACCTTTTATTTACATCTCAGAACGCACACTTCTACATTAAGTTGAATTCGCCAGAAGGATCCAGCTCGTCCGTTTGATCACGTAGCCTTTTAAAAGTTTAATGCTTTGTCACCCGAGGAGGCGCCGACGCTCACACGGCGTTTAGATGCATCTGCACATTATTAACCTCTTGAGTCAGAATCATCAAGTCAGCTCTCATTAGGAGATAAAGATGCATTCATTAAATGTTTACAACAGCAAAAGATGATCAGTCACAATATTCAGCTCATGAAGCTGTGCAGGCGCGCCGTTAATGTTAATTACACGGTCACAGTGAAAGGAATTATTATATTTCACACTTTACTTTCCCTTCGGCTAATAAGGCTGTAAACACCCAAACATGTAAGCAGAGATGGACACACACACACACACACACACACACACACACAGTAAGTGGGAGGACAAGTGATGCTGGGAGTGTGTGTCTGCATATTCAGTCTGTGCAGAGGAACAGAGAGGAAACTAATTTCACAATAAAACATTATCGGCTAATGTCTGTTTTTCTCCTCACAAAGCCTGGCACACACACACACACACACACACACACACACACACACACACACAGCGGATAGATATCTGTGTCGTGTTATAGCAGAAAACAGTATCAATATCATTTCTTGCCCCACACACACACACCCCACACTGTGTGTGTGTGTGTGTGTGTGTGTGTGTGTGTGTGTGTGTGTGTGTCCACAACAATAAAGGAGGAAATAATCTCCAGTTGAGACATTGATTTCCTCATGAATATTGAGATTTCATGCGTCTGAGTTTGTGTGTGTTTCTGTCAGATGTGTCATCAGAAATGTTCTGTGGCAGTGAAGACGCTTCTCTCTGTTGCAATAAAAGCTCACTAGTTGAACCGAGAAAACAAAAACATCTGGGACACTTATTCATTCGGTTCAGGATTTGTATTCATGGAACTCAGTAGCTGCTGTGTCCCATCTCAGGGGCCGCCGTCTTCGAAGGACGCGTCCCACAAAGACGTGGTCTGAGCCTGAGCCTTACTGCATTACATTAGCTCAGACAGCTGATTGGCTAAAAGTGTTTCACTAACGCTTCAGAATCGCAGAATCGTGTACTTTGACTTTTCAGTTTGGCCCATCTGCTAACATGGAGGGGGCGGAGCTTATGACCTATACTGCAGCCGGCCACCAGGGGGCATCCAGATGTTCTGGCTTCATGTCGGCCATCTTTATATACAGTCTGTGTTCAGAATCAGTGGCTCATTGGCTGATTAGCGGATTCTATTTTCTGCGATAACTTTATACTTCTACTCCACTACATTTCAGAGGGAAATGTACTTTTCACATCACTATCTGACAGCTTTAGTTACTAGTTGCTTTGCTAGATTCAGATTTTTCATTTAAAAAAAGATAAGATCACCTTCTAAATATTAATAATATATGATTCCTTGCTGTAGGCTGTCGAGGTAAAACATGAAACACACGTAAAACACAATACTGCATTAGTAATAATAATCCAATAATATTATATATTACAAAATAACACTGACAAGATCCATTCTGCTGCATAATGAGTACTTTTACTTCTGATACTTTAAGTACATTTTGTTGACAATACTTCTGTACTTTTACTTAAGTACAATTGTGAATGTAGGACTTGTGGAGTATTTTTTTAAATGATCGTCTTGCTATCTCTGATGCTCACAGATTCAGGCACAACGCGGCTGCAAAGAGCTATTTGGTCTTGAAATGCAAACTTCAAAGGAAAAAAAAAATCTCCTGAATTGGGACGCAGCCAGGGGGAATTAAGGTCCAACACTGAGGTGGGAATGTAATTTCATGAGAAGGAAATAAAATCAAAACAGACACAGATGCATGCTGGGCCGTGTTCACGGTAACATTTTACAGATATGCGACTCTATTCTATCTAGAACATGACTGAACGAGGACTGGGCCGCCCCCCCCCTTAGGCCTAGACTGCACTACTAAAGAATATACCCCGTGTGTGTGTGTGTGTGTGTATGTGTGTGTGTGTGTGTGTGTCGAACGATGACTTCAATCCAATTCCCTATTTTTCAGCAACAAGCCCGTGGCTGAGCAGAAACGCTCTGTGACAGTTAATTGAATCAAACCAAATGCTCTTCTGAAAAGACGACGAGGCCCCGGGACCCGGGACCCGGGACCCGGTCTCAGCCTGAGCCCCCCCACATCTGCGGCAGCCATGACATAGTCCCGTATGATAGACAGCAACACAGATCACAGATCCATACGCTCACAAAAACACATTACGGCTCTTATTTATTTCTTCAAATGCATGAAATTGGGGAAAAAAAGTTTCTTGAACTTAACCAAATAGTTTTTCTAATAGAATTTTATGCAAAATGCAAATAAAAAAAGCTCATAAATGCTTTTTTTGTGAGTGGATCCTTATTTACATAATCCAAGCTTGGAGAAAAACAAACATCTAGATGCAGGGTTCGTACAGAGTAAAATTCAAGCACTTTCAAGGTACCTAAACCAAACATTTCCAGACTCTCGAAGTCTTTCTCATCACATCTGAATTGTTGCTATAAATTCCAGGAGACCACAAACAAATATGACGACGGGATCGTTTCATTTGATACATTAAAATAAGATGTTTGGTTTCCATGAGCGACTGTGTCGACGGTGAAACACCAGATTATGTTGCATTTTTTCAAGGAGAATATATTAAAATTCAAGCACATCCCTGACCTTGAAAACATAGCGGTTAAAATGAAGCATTTTCCAAACTTTGTGCGAGCCCTGTAGATGAGACGTCCCCATTAAGATGAAGAGCGAATGTCTGAGTACCATTTCCCAAAAACCTCAGCTGGCCATGAAAAAACTAATTATAATTTTCATGTTTCTGGACAAAAACGTGTTCTTTGACAGAAAATGAGCTCGTCAGCCGGCAGCAGTTGAGTTCAAAATGTTAATGTAATTTTATTTCAGTGCACTTAATGCATTTAATAGAGTACGCCACTGATTTAGCAGTACACTGCTATAACATCGTCGGACATGATCAAAATCGATGCAGCAGAACTGTAACTGTAATCTGTAACTCTGGATTCAGCTGTTAGCAACTTTTAAGACATAATGATTTAAATAACAGCTGTTTATGTGTTTGTACTGTTATTAATATTAATCATCTGCTGATTTACAGACGTCTCTTTCACAGTGGAAGTCTGTGGGAACTGTGTGCATCACTTGACGGACCCGGAAGTTGTAATTACACTGTTTGGCCACTACGTCAAATTAGCGCACTTCCTGGGGGCTTGAGCAGAGCCAGAGATATCGTCTTTGTTATTCCACACATTCTTCTTCTTCCTCGTCAAAACCTGGAGCCTACATTACCCACAATGCTACTCGACCGCTGACAGTTTGGTCAGAAATTCAGGTGTGTTATGCTAGTAGCGGCTAATGTAGCCTGCAGCAGAGACGAGCAGCGGGCTGCAGAGGTCCGGTAAGCTCACTTCTTTCCCAGCAAAATTTTATTTTCTAACTTGTAGCCCGACGCTCAGACTTCTGGAGACACAAAAGGCTTTATACAACTTTTCCACATATGCAGCAGTGCTCCACCAAGACCTGTAAACAGACTTTGAGTCCCCCTTTAATGTACTGCATGTAAACCAAAACAACAGTAACCTTGGGGAGACGTAACTGATCCCTTATCAGTTTCATGATGCACGTCATCACATTTTTGTTTCACAAAATATTGCCCCATAACGTACGGTCACACCCGTATTACACACACTTAATGTGTGTTTTATGAGCGCAGACAGCTGAGACAGGGGTTTTGATCGCGGCTTAGGAAGATAACTAGTGTTACTGGTATGTGTGCGTGTGTGTGCTGACGTGGCTGCCCAGTGTCTGAGCTGTGTCAAAGCCTGGAGGACGAATGATTAAGACGTATGAGAGCATGCTTCAACAGGCTGATACGCACACTTAACCAAACAGCATGACCTCCACTGTGTGTGTGTGTGTGTGTGTGTGTGTGTGTGTGTGTGTGTGTGTGTGTGTGTGTGTGTGTGAGAGAGAGACAGAGAGAGACATGGCACACTGCCCTCCAGTTGCTTTGGTTACAACCCTCAAGGCCTGTGAGACAGCCAGAGCCAAAGACCTGCTCCTCGCTAAAGCTGGGCACACACTTTTCATTAAACTTGTACGTTGTGTTAACTCACACCACATGTTGTAATCGGCCTGTCTCTTAACATAAGCATGGAACCCACTGGTCAGTTTTGTCCAGCGACAATTCCAATAAAGTTCATTCAAACAAAACACCCACGTCCTCAATAACGACGACAGAAAGAGAGAAAGGCGGCATTACTTTCTGCAAAACTATCAAAGGAAAGAAAGTATGGAGATGCAGACAATACAGACTACAAATGATCACAACATGTAAAATACGACTCCAGTAATATTAAAACAAGCTCACTGCAGCTCATAATGGATCTTTTGACAGCAGCCATGTTGGGAAATCGGACCGTGGAACTGCTCAAACTGCAGACAGCCGACCAAAGCTTCCGACATGCCAGAAATCCAACCAATGGCAATTAATCAGATGTCGTGACCCCCGCCTCAAACAACAACCGATCTGGCAGAAATTTAGAAACCCACTAATAATACTCAAGTACGCAGGAAGGGAACAGGCACAAGGCTCGGGTCAGCTCCCAAACAACCGCTCTGACACGGCTTGAAAACGTGCGTCCCGGCCTGCTTTTGCTTTTGAACCAACAAGACTGAGGTAGCAAATATGTGACAGTTCAAAAGCTGCTCTATGTGAATTTACCTAATTTTTGTCTGCTGCTTACGGCAACTGTCAAGGAAGCGTTCTCTATAGAGTTCTGAAGTTACCCTGGTTCCTATAATCTTTCCCATAGAGAACGTTAGAGGACTCACAGTTCAGCACCTCCACAGCTCAGATCTACATCAGTCCGTAACAACTGCGTTAGAAAGTATCTGGTTCTTTGATTAAAAGGAACAAGCTTGGGTACATAAAAAAAAAAAAAAAAAGAAAAACTTCCAGGGAGACGTTAACTACGACTGAAAAGGTACATTTCAGCGACTGTCATCCAATCACCGAGCAAATTTGACATTATTGCTGTGTCTCAAATTGCGTACTTCTGTATTTACACTTCCTACAGTGTAAGTACTCGTAACGGTCAGAAAGTCGAGTGTGAACGCTGCACACTTCCCACCCTCAGTGGTCGCCATCTTGGCTACGTAGCGGAAAGAGAGGGACCACCAACGTGTGAAAATGGCGCCCATGGTTGCGATTGTTACGGCTAAAAGTAAAAGCACTTCATTTTCAATTGAAGTCAATGTTACAGGTGCGTAGGTCAGGCAGCAGGAGAAGGACCCAAATGCAGACAGCAGGGAGGCTCAAGCAGCTCAAAGACCAATTTATTCTACCTTACAGGCAGGCAACAGGTACCTGGCAGGTACGGGAGACAGAAGCAAGAGATAAACATACCAAAAACAGGAACACGAGAACCGAGCATAAGGTACGCAGAACACACACAATGCAGAACACATCCAAACACACAGGACACACAGAACTCAATGAACCAACGGAGAACAAAGGAAGGGAACTGGTATAAATAAGGAAGAGGCTGACGAGGGAATCAGGGGCACACACACGTAGTCTGTATCCCGCTGTGTGTGAAGGTGGTGGGGCGTGAACATGCTCCCATACGGAGCTCTGGAAACAAAAATCCCTGCTTGACTGTTGCTGCTTATTTCTCCATCACGCTCTACACCTCCATCCTGCTGTTTGTAAGGGTTCACCACCATCAAACCCTTACAGGCACATTATGCTGAACACACACACACACGATGCCACATCAGCTGTGACAGCTTGTCATTGCGGCTCGGCCACACTAACAGGACTCTGTCAGTGACGAGTAAACAAGCCAAATCAGCAACATCACAGTCATCAAATCCCGTCTCCTGTAATAAATTCACCGCAGACACAAGTGTGTTCATCTGAGCACCTCATTTAAATCTTGATGGTCTTGACCTCCTTTCAATTAAGCACTCTGGGCCTCATTTTCACGCAGGTGCAAAACCGAGAGACGAGCACAGACACAGACCTCTCCAACATCACATAAGCCTCTTTCATGCTGTTGACATGTTCCTCTTTGGCTTTCCTTCAAATCTTTAATCTACTTAATACACTTTTAAATGGACATTAAAATACAACTTTGTGCAGTAAAAGCAAAGTCTGTACGCCGTTAGATTAATGGATGATTCTTAACAATAACGTCATCCACGATACGCTTCAGACTCCAGCACTTCCTTTCATTTCCGGTGAAATCATCCTGAGCTCATCGTTTCTTTCTTTAAGAAAAAACACATTTCTCTAGAAAATTAAAATGATATTTTTGGTCCTGTGAACAGGATTATTACGAGGAGCTGTCATGCAGTTATGTAACAGGCAATTGCTTTTCTCAGTATTTGCTATATGGACATTATTGTGCGCATGTAAACAACCCAGATACAACTGAATGCAATCAATTTCAGTGTCTCACAAAACACTGATTCAGATAAAACGGGAGATTTTGTTGGACTGCTGTACTTTCATATTTTAGGTTATGCGGTGTATAATAACATTTCGGGGAGCTGTATGTTTGTGACTTTGCACCTCCCAGACACAGACGGCAGCCTTTGAGGAGAAGCCGGCCTGCAGACTCAGTCAAAATCTAAATAAAGAGCAGTGACTTACTTGAAACTCAAAGGTCTCGTCAAACAGCGGGTCGTCCTGGTTCTGAGCAGCGGTGCGCGTCCGCTGTTCAGCACAGTCAGCTGGCACGCCATGCAGCTCCAGAACCACATACGGGTCAATGACCTCTCCCTTAGCCCCTGATCCCTGAGGCTTGGGCAGGTTATGGGCACTGATAACCTGCACAGCAGAACATAAAGCAGTTGATGTTAAATTCATTTTTAAGAGGAATATTGTCAGGAAACACTCAAACGTTTTAGCCTAAATTAAAGACTGATGGGCGAATTCACAAAAAGGATTGCGCTGCTTTTGCGGCCGCTAAACCTGCACAAATAAGACAAAAAGACGCACCCCGAACTGCGATCTAATAGCGACTCGGTGTTGTTTGCACGTATTTAAATTAGGTAGAATATGCAGACATTTGGCGCAAAATTGGCCCCTTTCTATGCAAATGAGCCAGCAGTTGGAGTGAAAATCATTAGCGCCTTCAGAGAGTTGGTGGTAACTGAAGCACATTTATAAAAGGGGGGGGGTCACGCCCAGACTTTCCAGTGATCATGGCGCAGTGATTGTAGCCAGGCGAAGGCAACATCACGCGGGCCCAGGCGTGCTCGCGAGCGGACATTTGGAGGGAGAATATCACTTTTTAATTGTAGCTCAGTTCTCCGTCTCTCTGCCGTCGTCCTGCCTGCTGTGTTCTTGGTGCGAAGCCACCGTTTATAGCCGACTCTGCCACGCGGATAATTACAATCAGACGCAAAACCTTTTGGGTGTGTTTGCACTGTGACATCATTAGCACAATATCTTTTGTGACTCTGAGCTTGAGTCGAGCCGGATGGCGGCTGCAATCCATTTCTTTGTGAATTCGCCCGTGAATGTTGGAAAACACAGCAGAAACAACATCGACACCTTAATCCGTAGAGTCTGAGCCGGGACCCCTGGCACACAGCCCTGCGTGTGGGCGCTGAAGTACGACACCTCATCCCTCATTACAGCGGGTCGGAGAACATAACCACACCCTCCGTTCTGTGAGAAACGACCTCTGTGAAGGTCCAGCATGGCGCCGGGGGTCTGCTGGTTCAAGGCCACAAGCTGGACCCCTCCTTTCCAGTATCCCTGTGGGTTGGGGTTACTGGAGTCCAGACGCACTGAACTGGGTCGTACCCGGGTTAGGGTCCGCTTGGTGAACATTACAAGGTCCTCTGGGCTTTCAGTGGTCAGCCGCCCGGCCTCTCCCTCACCCAGGGAGCACAGAGTCCAGTAAGGCGGCTCAGGAGGCATCGGCGTCCTGGGAGAGGAGGGACTGCTGGGGGGCGACTGCTGCTGACCCTGTTTATAACTCGCTCTCTGGGCATAGAAGCTGCGGCTGCCCGTCCGAGCAATAGCCACCAGGTCTGACAGCTCTTTGTGGAGGCGGAGCTTCCTGGGTTGAGAGGGTGGAGGCACCACCAAGACCACACCCAGTTCTTCCTCGCCAGGGATGGTCATTCGCCGTCCTGCCAGAGGCCCCCCTCCTCCTATCTCCTCATCTTCCTCAGAGATCTCCCCATCAGAGCCTTGCTGCTCCGGAGGGAGCTTCTTCCCCACTATGAGGATGCGTCCCTTGAGCTGCTCGGGGGAAGGTAAGGCGGTGGCTCGCCCTCCCAGGCTGACGGGGAGGGCCTCTGGAGTGTAAAGACGGGAGCCAAACACTTTCTTTAGGTGCTGAGCCATGGTGCGCTGCTGGCCAGGAGAGCAACGCAGGCACAAGTACACCAAGAGTGGGTACTGGGAGGTCAGGAAGGCATACTTATTGACCACCTCCAGAGCAGAGCGCACAGTGACAGGCGCATGGTGGTGGTGGTGGTGATGGTGGTGGTGATGATGATGGTGGCGCGGGATATCTGGCCCATAGTCCACCCCAAGGAGAGGCTCCCCCTCTGGGCCATCAGTCACGCCCAGCTCCACGCAGCGACAGCCGGACTGCAGGGCCTTGATCAACCCTCCTAGGTCTGCTCTGCCGTGGACCTGGTCATCCAGCAGGTAGGAGCGGTACGAGGTGCTGAGGGAAGAAGTCAACAACATGACTCGTACACTAATCCAAATAATGTCCTGCTTCTAACTGATGGTTTATAGTATTAAAAACATGTCAGAGAAGAGGATAAAATATGTACCGATACACAACTTATATAGATCAATGACTAATAACTGTCTAATGACAAAATTTAAAGGCACATTTCAACCCAAAGTGAAAATTTTAACACTATGCACTAGTCAGCTGGACATGCTAACGTTTGCATCTACAGGTACTTTTGCTCTTGTATGTTTTTTTATTTGGAAAGGCCAATACCCAAACCTCCAAACTCCAAACCCCATGCACAGGACTTCAACATGTAGAGAAAGCCAAAGCTTGCCTAGTTACAGTTGCTAAGCTATGATTGGACTTAGCAACTCTGTGAGATTAACTTTTTGCAGAATGAAAGAATGAATGTCAGTGGAGGTTTGACTGACATGTGGAGTTAAACTGTTGCTCTAATTAGGCCGAAATGCCACTCACACACCTGATGTAGTAGTGGGACAGAGGCATGTTCATGTCCTGACAAACTCCCAGATGCTCCGGGTCGAGCAGTTGGCACTCGGGGGACTGCAGGTAGCGGGCGAATCCATCCAGACCCAGCAGCCCCCTCTCCCTGCCCTGGGCCGAGGGCTCGCAGCGCCTCAGGAGCTCCCAGCAGCCCTCGGTTGTCGCCAGAGACAAACCCTGCTCCGTCTCCAAGAAGAGGCGGAGGTCCTGAGGGTCCAGACACTCTCGGTCCTTCGACAGTTGCACCAATAAGAAGTAGACGTCAGGCCGGGTGCAAAGCTCGCAGTAGGCCTCCTGGAACTCCTCCAGTGTCACGTGGGAGGTCAGCTTCTCCTTGCTGCGCTGGATCTCCTTAAAACGCAGACGTACCTGCAGAAAGAGAGGAGGGTCAGGAAGGACGGACAGTTTATTGAGAGAGAAAGATGAAGTGAGAGGCAAATTTAATTAAACTTTATTTTATCTTGTTTCAGTAAGGATATTAAAGTGACCCACATTAAACAACACAATGTCTTGATCATTTCGTCCCTTTTGCTCTGCTCCCTCTCCTCTCCGATATCATCTTGGTTAAATGTGTCTGAGCTCTTTGCAGGTAGTCAGCAGTCAGTCAACTCACCTGTCTGAGCCGACACAGACTCTATGTTTCCAACTCTGTCTCTTTGTGTTTGTCTGTCTGCTGTTCAGGCAGCAGGAGAAAGAAACCGACCCGCGTGTTAACTGCACAGCCAGACTAACAAAAGCAGAAAAGCAACAAATCTCTTGTCACGAGGGATTAAATGTTCTGCTGCTCCGAGAACAGGAACAAAGCATTTGATCAGGAAACACTCCTGCTGTGTAGCTGAGGTGAATGGAGACATACACTCCTGAGTACAAAGGTGACAGCGTGCATGATGGTGTGTTTCTTTGCTTTCTGCCACAACACGGTGAATATCTAAGATTTGATCACGTAAGACAGCTGGGTAGCTGTGTTTTAGCTTTATGTGTCTAAAACATTTAGCCAGGCATGCTTTGCTAAATGAAGAATTCCCACCAAAAGCGAATTTAAGTTTTCCTCAAAACTGTAAACACTGACACACAGTATCATCAGCTTTTAAACCGACATGGAGCGACATTAGCATTTATTTGGAGTCGTGTTTTTGGTGACCTGATTAATCCAAGTTCAGTATTCACTCTTCTTTAAGCTTCGCTTTTGGTCTCCACCACCTCCTGAGGGAAACATCTGGCTCTTTAGCTGCTAAACGCTCCACTATGTTCACCAGCTAGCCGCCAACTTTCTCTGTTTGGTGCCGAGCAGGTGGTGTACAGTGGGTTTCACACAGCAGGTGGTGTACAGTGGGTTTCACACAGCAGGTGGTGTACAGTGGGTTTCACACAGCAGGTGGTGTACAGTGGGCTACAGCTGCCTGCTGCAGCCGAAAACGACGCCATGAGAGCAGTGAGAGTGGACCAGAACAGCCTTTTTGGCCACAATTATCATTTTAAATAATGATTCTATACTTATTCAGAAGACCCTGCCGTGCCCCCCCACCCCCCCACCCCCCCACCCTCACCTTGGCTTCCTTGATCCCGGGACACAGTTTACAGATGGTGGCGACCGCCACATCCTCTGACACGATGCCGTAGCCGTCTTCATCCACCTGGGCGAACTCCGCTGCCAGCCACTCACTCCTCATCTTTCCTCCCAGGCTGCCCTCCACCGCCACACCCCCTCCTTCACCCAGCCCTCCTCCTCCCCCAGCACCAACTCCCCCAGCGCCCCCGATGATTGAGGGGTGGGCCAACAGATAGCGAAGGCCGGTCACCCAGATGTTGGCCACATCTGCGGACAATGCAACCAAGTCCAGGGACTACAGAGGACAGATAGTAAAGATTACTGGGTGGATGATGGAGCACTAACAGGCTGAAGGACTGCGAGATAAAACATGAACATGGTACCTGGTAGTCATCCCCATGTATGATAGAGAAGGCTGCTTCCTCAGCCAGGTGTTCAAAGAGAGGGCCGTTATGGAGGAACGTCTCGGTGCTCTTCCCGGTGCGAACCTCTCGGATGCTGGAGACGTCCAGCCGAGCCCGGTCCCCATCCTTCTTAGACGGCTCCCAGCGTAGGCAGCTGAGGTCTGGGTCCAGCGTGTAGAAACGGCAGTAAACCCTGGAATTGGGCCGGATCTTCTTCAGTTCACAGCCGCCCTGCATGAAGGCCAAGCAGTCCGCCGCGCTGCTCACCTGGTGGGACAGAAAGTCCACTTCATGATCTACATTCGGTTACAAAAGTACAACATTTATTTCATCACGTAAGTCTATGAAGCTAATCTACCTTCTTCTCAGAGGGCATGCTACTGAAGGACACGGTCTTCTTCCTGCCTCCGCCCACCTTCTGCACCGAGGGATCCTGGGAAACGACAAAGACAAGAGATCAACATGAGCAGAAGAGGATCAGCCATACAATCGCTCGCCCTCCTCTCTTCTCTCTGTAGAGAAGGCACGTTTGCTTTTCTGTTCGAAGTATTGAGATGCCTTTCTAACTTTTTGTACACAGAAACTAAAGACTTTCTTTTTGTCTTTTGTCTCTGTTGATTTCTGTCAGTAATATAATCTGTATAAGTTTATCAATATCTAAAGCCCCCTTTCTTTTATTTAGATGCTTATTTACTTTTGTTTAATTTCCTTCCTAAGTATGAAAACCCGACTCTTCCAGCAGCGTCCGGTATTACTCCAGGGATGACGAAGCACCCTGCTGTATGTAGAAAAAGTTTACATGATGTGCTCCTCTCTGCAAACTTCCTGTGTACATTTTGTTTACTTGTTTAAAATTCTCCTTTTTTCCATAGAGCTGCGTTTGAAACAGGTTTTGGATGGAGAACTCAGCTCTCTGGGTCGACATAGTGACCTACAACTATAACTGACTACATTTACCTTCAACACTGAGTGGACATCCACATAACAGACGGCTGAATTTTCCCCTTAAAGGAACAGAATAAAAATACACTCAACACCCCCTCTGTGTCTGTAGGTTGTGTAATTACAAGATATTATTCTCTAGTTATGCAATTATTGTTGTACTGTGCTGTAAATATCTCTGTAAAAAGGCAGAAATACAAGCATTGTTGTTTTTCGCAGCAAAATATTGGAAACTGGTATTGGCTGCGGCCCTATTCGTCTTTCCCAAAACATCAATATCAATATGGAGGCATTTCTTTTTGATGAAAGGTGGCAGAGGTACAAACACATCTTGTGTCTCTCTGGTGAAGCTGAGGGGTCAAATTCCCCTTCGTGGTTTAACAAGAAACCATTGTGAGTGTTGCAGGAGTTTCTAGTCTCAGAGTTAAAGTTTTAAAAGGTCAGACGTCCATCCAGCCGCCCTGTTTTCAGCTGTTTGTACAGAAGACGAGTTGTTTTTCTGTGAGGGTGAACCTTCCTCACACACACACACACACACACACACACACACCTATGTTGTCACCCTGCTACGATCTCTGCTTCCTGCCTCCAGCTATCTCCAGCTAGTGTCAGATTGATTGGCAGCTTCATCTCTGCTTGGCGAGCAAAATGTCAATGTTAAGTTAGCTTTCATTAGCGCTGCAGCGTGGGATTTTTTTTACTGGAGGCCCCGATAATAGATCTCCACTGATTTGTAACGAGCTGCGAGCGTCTCAGCTGAAATGACAGCGGTAATTATTTGCTGCCATGTCTCCTGTGTACAGTCCTTTCCCATCAACCAGCGGGGTTTGGTTTGCACTGATGGACAGAATCAGGCGAACTCGCAGTGACGGCTGCAGCAACCAACCAACCACAGAAATCCACTCCCAGTTCTCTTTGTCGTGATCGCTGGAATAAAACAGGAAGTTCTTGTGACTTCTTCTGTCATCCGTTATACTATTACATACTATTATACTGTCATCATTTACAAATAGGGATGTTGATTGATTAAACCGACAACGTATGTTCTTTGTACCTTTTCTCCAGAGCTCACGTATATTAAAGTGTGACTCCACCCTGGGAGGCGTGGCCTGACCGACACTGATTAGAGGCTTTTTTTATATAAAGCTCATGACGTAGACGGGTCCCAACCGGTTGACTCTACGTCAAAACAGCAGATGGCGTGTTGAGCCATTTTCAACCCATGAAATGCTGATTTTTATAAACTTGGTAAGAAATAATAATATAAGATATTAACAGCAGCACTGACGTGTTTCATCACAGTACAGTCACATCATTTAGTTTACAGCTGAAAAAAAACACACATTAAAGTGTGCAGCACCTCTGTAACTTTAACTAAGAGGGCGCACTTCACCTTTGCGGTTCAGAAAAACTACTGGCGCAACAACAAAGAAGAAGCGGTCAGTAAATGGTGTGTGGGAGCATCACACTGTAAAAGCTCAATGGAAATATCGCGACACCCTCTTAAAAAAGAAAAGTCAGCACCTGACGGCTGCAGCGAACGTGGAAAGTGGAACACTGTCCTGTTTTATGTGTTAATGTGAGGAAGGTTACAGCCTCCTCCTCATCGCTCCACACAGATCTGATGTTTTCGTCTCTTTAGTGGACAATTAAGTCACATGCTTCATGTTTCGTTGCTTTTTGTTTTTATCAATACGCCAACTTCTCCACCTCAGCCAGGCGCCCAAACTTTTTTGCGACATTTCAAGATTTTTTTTTAAAAGCAGCGAGTGTTTGTGTGACTGGATCTCTTGAGCGTGTGACAGACAGACAGACACAGCAGTAACCTGACATCATCTTCATCATCAATAATGAACACGAAGGCATCAGCGGCAACCTGAGCTTGGGCTGGAAAACCAGGTTCACAGACTCCCAGCAGATCTGTTTTAGCGCCTCGCTCAGCAGCAACAGTCTGTGGCTGCATCCTGAGCATTTAATCAGTTGTTAATATCATTTTTATGTGATGAGGCAAACGCACACAGTGATTCATTATTTAACAAGCTGTGGCGGGCTGCTGGGAGATCTGTGTGAAAACCTGCCGCCGCTCACAGCTGATCCATTGTCCACAGATTATGAATAAACAAGGTCCACGCTGTCCTGCACTTAAATCTGACAACTTTACTCCCCACACAAACACACACACTGCTCATTGGTTAATTAAATCACAAAACAACATCCAACACCTCCTGTGTGACTTTACTACATGACTGTTAGGCCTCAGGAACCAGAGCTGGAACTCACACTGTGGTGACATCAGGTCCGATGATTAACCGATCATGATCACCGATTCAGGCTTTAAATGTTCTGGAAACACGCAGGCTGGATTTGAGCCCTCGCAGGCCTCGGCTCTGCTCAGACCAGGTCACACCAGACCACAAGGGAAGCAAGGTCTGGTTGTAGGTGAGACAGTGGCACCTGAGACAACACATGAGACTCTGGTAGGTCTGGAGCCCCAGGAGAGAATTACTGTGGATATATACTGTATATATGAGGAGATATATTTAGGAGGTATGGAACTAGTTTGACTTTTGTTTTGACATTTTTTTTATAGGAGGCGTGTTCAAGCTAAAACTGGGTGTTAAGTCGCTCTTTAAGGTCGGAAGTCATTCGCTGAGGAAAATGATGAGCCCAGGACACACACACACACACACACACACACACACACACACACACACACACACACCAGTGATCACCTCAGAGAGAGCTGAAAATCGCTGCCTCGTCCCATTCACTACACAAACACGTATTGATTTCCAATTCCAATATTCCCACAACTCCCAGCAGACGGACACACACACACACACAGCGAGGTCACAGTTTCCAATAAAGGCTGTTTGCTTGTTTGTCTTTGTTCACATAACTGTCCCACAAAATGTCCTTTTCATTAAGTTGGTCAGCGAGGAGGCTGGACAGACGAGCTTAGAGAAAGCAGGTCAGCGGGTATTTAGGTGGACAGAGCCGGGGCGGGGGCGGCCATGGATGTTAGTGATGCTCTGGGGTGGCGCGGACATTTGGGAACATTGACGTTGTTGTGGCTGTCGTTACTAATCCAGCATGTGCATCTGAGCGTGTCGCGTATGTGCATGTTTCCACTGTGACTTTGACACACGATGCCATCCAGGAAACTATGTTCACGTCCTCATGAAGCCTTTAATGCAGCGCTCCGTTTGGCCTACAGGGGCCAGTTATAATCCACAGCCTGCGTTAAGCTCCTGCTCTCTGCGGTCCGTTTTACTTCTCAGACGTGATCATTCTCTCCATCTGAGCTGCTGCCATCTCAGCACAGATGGGAAAGATGCTGAAGAGAAGTGGGACCGAAAGCTGGAGGGAAAAGAGAGCGGAGACGCAAGAAAAGGCAGACGAGACCAATTAAGAGAAAGGGTTAAAAATGAAAGGATGTCCGTAAGTGGAAACCAGAGCAAATGGCTTGAAAATCTGACACAAAAAGAAAAAGAAGCTAAATGAATGAAAGAATAGACGAGAGACGGAGATGAAAAGAGGACTGAGATGCAACAAGTGGGGACGCAGAGAGCAGGGAAACTAGAATAAATGGATACAGAACAATAGGTCATTGTATTGATCGGGCGTGGACAGCAGATGAAGTGTTTACAGCAGCTGGCTCTTCACTCAGGTATGAACTCTTCAGCATGTCACTCTGCCCCGGAGAGAGCCAAACAACACAGCAGAAATGTGCTGTGACGTGTACGAATATTATATAATATTATTATATTATATAAATATGGTTAAAGTGGAGCAACGAGGCATCGCGGGGCAGAGACCAAGACCAGACCCAGTTCAAAACCAAAGATGTTTCAAAAAACAACAAAATGAATGGGCTGTGATTTGGTGTGTGACTGATGGGAAACGCGATGCTTCATTTTTAGATGGACTCGAGAGCAGAGGTTCTGTACACACACATTTCCTCGTGTCCTTTGAGAATGACCTTGCTTTGAAAGCATGTGGACGCGTGAACATTACACCCACATGTGATTGTTAAAACATCTCATTCTGGCTGCAGGGATTCGCTCCCATTCAGCCACATGAGCGTCAGTTGTCAGGTGACAAGGTGTGGCTCACAGGTAGCATTTAAAGCTGGAGTGCTGGCAGTGACCGTAACTACACAAACTCTGACGTCTGCCTACAGGGGAGCTCGCCGCCTTTACATTTCCACAGTTCCAAGACAATAATCCATAATTTAGGTAAATGTATTCGATCTGCCTCAGCCCCTGCTCTGCTTTCAGCCTCTCCACCAGGAACAGCTGCACCAGTGCTTACCCCTGTTTGTTCCTGTTTTTAACAGTAATCCTTCCTCTGAACGCAGAGTTTCTGTTTTATCTGCAGCATCAGAAACTTTTCTTGGAGCTTCTCAGGTTTTTCCTCCAGACTCCCAGCTGCTCCGTCAAACCAGAGCCGTGTAGAGAGAACTACCTGAAGTCTACGTCAATCATGTGACCATCAAGCATGTTGAACTCCTGTTGGTGCGACTGTCAGTGACAGGCTGAATCAGCACTGTGCAAACTTATTTATAATGCCTCTCAGCAATGTATATGTAAAAGTCCCGCATTGAAGGTTTAAGTTCATCCCAAAGGTGTTGGATGGGGTTGAGGTCAGGGATCTGGTCTTCCACACCAAACTGGGAAAAGCATGTCTTTATGGAGCTGCTTTGTGCACCGGGACATTGTGGTACTGAAACAGGAAGGAGCCCTGACTTAAAGTACACCAAAGTTTGTGGAGAGAGGTGTCCACATACTTTTGGCTGTATAACATATTGAATATATAAACACATCACACCCAAACAATATGGTGCAATTTAGGACCAGACTTTCTGAAACAAGTCATGCTTTTTTCCCTAAATGGCAAATTTTATATCCAGAAATGCAAATGGTCTCAAAGAAGATGAGTCATTTACAATCTTTTTAGTTATAATATTCATGTACACCTTTACCTTTGCTTTTCTCTTCTTTATCCTACATGGTTTTTTATAACTTTGTACGGAACAAATAAAGATGGAGGGAAGAAACTTCACAGCACTTTCATCCCTGCAGATCAGCACTGTGATGTGGGGACACTGTAAATAGTTTATTCTGTCCTGCACGCCGACCTTCAACAGCTGTAACGCAGACACTGGGTAAACTTAAATGAACTGAAAGAGGCAACGGAACATTAATGTGAAAATCCATTTACAAGTGTGACTCTTCACACAGCCGGCCATTCATCAACCCCGCGCCCCGCCTCAGTGTTTCCACCCATTGACAAACGTGTTTATACAACGTGTTAACCTTGTGCATAACGCTCGCTCACACACAGACTGCTGAACACGCCGGACCAACACCTGGCAGCTGCATAAATCCAGTCCCAATCTGATCCCGTGATCTGGCTAATAATCCCTCAGCACATTGGCAGAAGATTAGCGAACTAGATTAGCGCGCTGCCGCCCGCATCCACAGCCGCTAATCCTCAGCAAAGAACGGGCCACTGTGCATCACACACACACACAGACATTTACACTTCATTTTAATTATTAACTAATTCTTATTAACTAACAATAATATTTATTGATGTATTCAGTTATATATACACACCTGTCTGACTACTTTTTGTCAGTTTTTGGGGCTCCAGAGACACGAGGCTCAAACTGACTTCAGGCGTTTTCGGACCGAAGGAACTTTGTTTGACTTGTGTTCCCTGGGATCGATCGCAGTTCTTAGGACGCCGTTTTGAGGGAGCTCCTACTTCAGAGCAGGTACTCTCGCAGCACAAGAGGAACCTCAAGTGACGTAAGTGTACGTTGATTGGTCGAACACATGAGCCAATGCAACCGCCATCTTTTAAGACCCATGTAACAGCTCGTAACGGGAGCCTTAAAACATGGACCAAAACACAGACAAATGGAGCGACAGTGTCCAGGCTTTATTGATCATATCTAAGCCATTTTGACTCGTCAGAGCGACTACTGTGAGAATGATCCAACGTATGTGGCAGACTGGAGACTACAGAGCAACAGGTGACTTAGGTGTTGATGTTAATCTAACGGTAAGTTTCCCCTTTAAACCAGCACAAGCAAGTACGTTTATTTAAAGCTGAAGTGCGTAGCACACAATCTAATTAAACAGACTGTAGTGCATAAAAACAAAATACCGGAGCAGAAGAGCTGGCGCTGCTTGGACAGATGAGACAGCTGCTGATGACAGACAGGAGATTATACTCCGACAGATTAGGGTTAAATAAAAGTGCATGGTGCGACGTAGCTAAACTAAGCCAAGACAGCTCGCTTTGGTTAACGGTTCATCGTTCACCAAAGTTGAACCTCGACGCAGAAGATCTGCGCAGATTTGCTTCGTGACCAGTGTGGGGGGGGGGAGTAAAGGTAAAGGCTTGGTAGGTGGTGATAGGTGCTTTATATCACAGAATGGCTTCAACAGCATCCTCAGTTACTGCACGGGCTTCATAAAGCTGAAGACCAGGCTCTTCTGCACAAGGAACTAAAAAAACATTTATTCTCCCTTGATTTTGGCCTCTGGTTCACACTAAACCAGACTTCACCTTCAAAAACAGTGTTTTTCTGATGTAGGTCTCACTTTTGTAGCGTCGACCGGGAAAACAAAGCTATCACATCATGACGTAAGCCGACGTTTGCTTCCAAACTCTGATCGCTCATTGTGCAGGTCGGTATGTCAGGAAAGTGGCTGATACACGTTGTTGCTTTAAGACCAAACAAGACGCCCAACAACACGGACTCCAGCGTCACAGAGGAGCCACAAAAGCTGAAAAGAGCCCGTCAGAACAGTTGGAAGATGCTGCTGACCTTTTGCCCTGAGTGTGTGTGTGTGTCTTTCAGCCTGATTTACCTTCTCTTCTGCTAAATTGCACACAGACAGCGATGCACCGACGGAGCTCATTGAAAGACAACAGAGGCTGACAGTCGGCGTGAAGTCGTAGAGGATAAAAATCTGATCAACACTTTGAGGGAGTCGTGCGAAACCAGAATAATGAACTAATATCTGGAAGTGTCTGTGGGTGGGAGTGTGTGCGCGCAGATATTTCAGTGCATGCCCACTGATTGTATTTGGTTGAGTCATCCGATGAAAGGCGTCATATCTCTGATTCCTGCTCTTCCTCTGTGTGCTGTTTGTCGTCTTCCTGCACAGTGTGGATCCTGCACATGTGCGGTGAACCGCTGCAGCTGACGATCAGTTAGGATCATTATAAAAGCACAACAATTATCTCTCCGATAAGCCGTAACATGCAGGCCGTAACCTTTTTACAAAGCAGTGACCTGAACCTCGAGTGGTCTGTGGATAATGTGCCTGTCACGATGTCTGGGTGTGTTTGAGTCAAAATTGAACTCGTTTTCTTCAGGTATAAAATGGAAAGTTCTGAAAGTGTGTGATCTTATAAACAAGAAGTTTTCTTTTTCTGTTTCTATTTCACAGCGCCTTTGGGATTTAGATTCTCGACCGTAAAGGCCAGTTCAGACCAAAGATTCGCAACGAGACAAAACTGTTTTAGAAACGTAAGACACGTCACCCGTTTCAACAGCCAATCAGCTCGCAGCGAAGTCAGCCGGCCGTCTCGCCCCCCCCCCTCCAATTTTTGTTCTCGCCGTTTCATCAACACTAGAAATGCAACTGTAGCAAGTCACTCACTATCACTGTCCTCATTCATGTTTTAAGACGCCACAAATTATGTCCAGCTGCAAAAAAAAAGCCTGAAAAGCCGGAAGTACAGAGAGTCGTTGCTATGGAAACGATACACCGTCTCATGTAGTCGCATTGCTGTAAACTTGCAGGTTTCAACTCGTCTCTTTGTGAATCTTTGGTCTAAACTGGGCTTTAAGCTTTATACATTTTAAAGCGCGGCACATTAGCATTTTACAGGCTGCTTTCGTAGAGACGTCACTGTCCACAGATCACAAGTCTTCTCTTCTTTGTCGTCTTTTTAGTCGGCAAACAACTAAACTGCATCGCAGCAGTTGTCGAGTTTGCCAGCTTAAGAGGCAGGACGTGATTGGCTGAAAGGTAAGAGGGCAGCGGCAACGCCACTGTCATTAAAAGTTACATTATGAAATAAAACCTGGCGTAAGATGTGTTACCGGGGAAATAAAAACAGACTTTTTAAAATTTGAAATAAAAATGATATCCAATAAAATTCAGGGTTTTTGGGGGATGATTGAAACATTCTCTGATTTCCTGCATGAACCTGGTTCCTCGCAGTAACCCGCGTTCTTGTGTGTCCACGGCCTCCTGCTGTGGGGATGATTGTGAAGGACAGCAGAGTTGATTGGGACATTTTAATCAAACTAATTAACTAACTAATTAAAGTGTTTGAACACCTGAAATTAGTGTGAGCCTGAAAACATGAGCCGTTTTCAGACGTAACACTGCTGCTTCATCTCTCTGTCAAAGTGACGTCTTTTTGTCATTCAGACTTATGTGACTTTCACATTAACGTCCCTTAAACCGAGCCAGACACTGTACAGATTCAAACAGTGAAGCTGGAATCTCTAATCACAATGATTTCAGTCGGGTTGAAGAGATATTGTCCATGTAACCGCAGCTGATGTCACAGTTTATTAAACTGATCTGATGTTCTTTGACTGAAATGAACGCAGAACACGACGTGCATTCAGTCGTCTCTGAATGTTTTACCCTTGTGTTTCTGCCGTCTGTACGTACAGACGTACTGATGCCGAACATGTTGAGCTGCCGTCACGTTTGCGTGTCTGAAAGGGTCTGTAATAATAATAATACACGCCGCCTTCTGCAACATAAATTCAACTATTGTGACACCAGAGGACAAACCAAACCCGCCCAGACAGACAGGACAGCAACCTCTCCTTCATGTCTAGACAATCTCCCAGTTCCACCTCTCTCCCTCCGCCTTTTTCTGTCTTTCTGTCTGCCTGTGTTGCTCCACCTCCCTTCCTCCAGTTTCTCTTCACTGCTCCTGAATCCCGCCGGTGATCGTCCCCTCTGACTCTCTAAACGCTGCTCTGCTTCTTGTCTGACTTTTACCTTCTTCCTCCCTCTTGATCACCCCTCTGTCCTCCATCTTTGCCCTTTTCAGTCTCTTCCATTCCCTCTCTATTATTTGCTCTTTATGTCCTCGCTTCTGTTCCCTTCCTCCATCCCTCCATCTGAGCATTAGCGCTATCAAGGGAGGCCTGGAGGGGTCTTCAGGCAGTGGCCACGAGGGGCCCTTATCCAAAGCAATGACACACTTCCAAGTCAAAAGGACATTTTGTTATGTAACAGCTTAATGCTTCCCGGCTTCTCTGGTGAGTCTCTGACTCGGCTGATATCTGCAAATGTCCACACACACACACACACACACACACACACACACACACACACACACACACACACACACACAAGCACAGATAAACACAAACAGACACTCAGGAAAAGAGAGAGAGAGGAGGAAGATTAAGCTGGAAGAAAGATCAAGAGGAGGAAGGAGAGAAAGAGGACAAAGTGACAGAGATTAAGAAAGCAGAAGGCAGAGAGATGCGAGGAACAAAGACCCCAGCCGAGCCTTTTAGGGAAAGAAATAAATGAATGGAGGACGAGAGAGAAGCAGAGAGGAGGTCAGGTAAGGATCTCAAAAACACACAGAGGCCCAATCAGCTTCCACGAGTAAAATAAAACCAAAATACACAACACCAGGCCGACATGTGAGAGCTGAGGCAGAGGAGACGGCTTGGACGGCAGCCCTGCACGCTTCTGAAAGGGAGATGTTCAGCAAATGGCTTGATGAATCTTTCAGAGACGAGGACGAGGAGGAGGAAGAGGAAGAAAAAGCTCATTCTGAATAATAAAACGAGATAAAAAAAGGAAATTAAACCGAGACGAGATGTTGGTTCATTCTGATACATAATAACTAACACAACGTGTGCATGTGGGCCACATATGATGATTAACGGTGTGTGAGCATATATGTGTGGTTGTGTGTGTGTGTGTGTGTGTGTGTGTGTGTGTGTGTGTGTGTGTGTGTGCGCTCAGCAACTGGCCGAGACAGCAGTTATGTAACCCCACCCCCACCCCCCCACCCCAAAAAAAACCCAACGTACCCACAGAGACATGTCAGAGCAGTGACTGGGCTGCACACACACACACACACACACACACACACACACACTCTCTACATGCACGCTGTTGGTATTACCGTTGTCAATACGATTGCAGCCGTTGCCTAGCAACCCCAGGTGAAGGACTGTAGGTGGGATAATGAAAGTATAATAGTCTCAATCTCCTTTTATTTTTATCCTGAACAAACACAAAGAGAGGAGAAAACTCATTTGGGTGTGTGTGTGTGTGTGTGTGTGTGTGTGTGAG